>CAJQZJ010001511.1:3662140-3727315 GCA_907164525.1 Lophiomys imhausi | reverse complement strand
GAAGAAGAAGAAGAAGAAGAAGAAGAAGAAGAAGAAGAAGAAGAAGAAGAAGAAGAAGAAGACGACTCTGTTGGCTATTCATACTGACTCAAGCGACAGGGAAAGCCTTCCCACTCTGGACTCCATTTGTAAACTTTGCAAGATTTGTAAACCCTGAGAACAGGAAAATGGCCAGGCCCCCACCTGAGGAGCTCCAGCAGCCAGACTCTGCCCCCCCAATGGCACTAAAGGTCATTTTTGTAAGGCTGTAACTATGGTTCTCAGCCCCAAAGTGGGAGAGTGCCTAGACCGTGCCCTACCCCACCCCCCAAAAAAAATTCCACTGATCCCTGAGCTCCCCCAAGCTCAAGACCTGAAATTCCACCAATCCTAATCCTAGAAAACTCTGCCCTAGAAAGCTCTGCTCCTTAAGAAATCCTATATAAGTCCTGCCTACTGTTTGCCCTTACCACCAGTGGTGGCCCTGATGGGGTCACAAAATCAGGAGAGCTGTCCCTGCCCCTCCCATGCTCCCAGCCCTGTCTTTTGTCTGCTTTGTGGTGGTATTTATGAGGGATAGATCCCCTTCCCTCCCTTTTGCCCCCACTACTTGTGGTAGACAGGAGTTCTGGGCCCAATGTGGTGTTGGCTAGGGAGAGATCCCCTTTGCTCTCTTGGCCTTGCCACAGGTAGCAGGCTGGAGACTTGCCATGATGGGGTCATGAAAGCAGGAAAGCTGGTCCACCCCTTACCTGCTGAAACACTCAGGGGAGCAGGCCCTGCAAGTGGGGATTGCAGGCCCAGAACCAGGGTTTTGAGTTGGCCCACCTCAACATATACCCCATGGATAAAAGCCTCTGGAATGCATGAAGATCAATTCTACAGACCCCAAACTACAGGATCTCCATGACACAGGATAATAACATATATCTGAGGTTCCAGTATTGACAAAGTAGTAGAAGCCAAAGACCTCATACCTGACCAAGGAGTCATTATAATGAACATTTACAAGCAAAAAATGTGTGGACAAAAGGGAATATTGTGGGGCACACTGAAACACACTACAGCTTCCACAATGACATTTGTTTTATGTGGAGGGAGGTTGCAAGGTTAGAGGGTGGGCCTGAGGGGATGTGGGAGATGAGAGGAAACAGGGTGCATAATATGAAATTAACAAAATAACAAAACAAAAAAGGGTGGGGGAGAAGTTTGTCTTTCTGCTTCAAGGTCTGGATCAAAGGCCTGATGTCTTCCCACCTCAAAGACCCAGAGTAGAAGTGGATTCACCTACTTCAAGCAAAAAATCTCTCACAGGTGTGCTTTCCACTTCTGGACTTCATTCCAAATGTAGTCAAGTTGGCAACAAAGAATAGCCATCACAGCATCTGTAGAAATTAAGGGCGCAAAGGCTTCAGGTCAGGAGTGGGGAACTGAATCTCACTCCAACCTCTTCCTAGCCATGTGGCCTTGGACAATATATCCCTTTGCTATTTTTGAAATAAGATAACAGTAAAACAGTCACAGCAACAGGCAAATTACCTGCCTGGATTTATGGGAGTTAGATGAACTAGTAAAATGTGTCCCTTTATATAATTTATATATATATATATATATATATATATATAAATTATGGAGAGAACAGCATTTTCCAGTGTTTGGTACATACAGGGAGCGTCCTTAAACTATTTCAGGTGGTTTTTCTTTGTTTGAATTGTGCACTATTTGTATACATATAAATGTGTTTGTTTATAATATGTGTGTAGTACTTTATAAAGTTATTAAAATTCATTTAAAGAACACAAGGCAAGGTTTTGAAGTCCCTCCTTTCTAAAACTCATTTTGACTAAAGCAAAACATAGGCCACTGCTGGCAGAAGGGCTCTAAGGTCCTTGAAGGAAAGCTGGGTGTCTTCCAAGCTTGGAAATGCCCTGTACCCCAGCAGGGAGTAGGGAGGTGTCCTAGCAGGAGGCAGGCACCAGCTCAGGTCACCATGGCAACCACAATCCAGCAACAACTATGGAGTTTGGAAGGAAGAAAGTGTTTCTCTTTATCATTCAGAACTCCCTCCCCAAATAGTTTTGACTCTTTTTTTTTTTTTTGACAGTAGTCCTCCTTCCTCTGTGGGTGCCAAAGCAAGAACCCCAAACTTTGACTGTAGGCCCAAACAGCAAATGGATGATTTGGCATAAAAGCTGTATTCCCAAATGGTCCTTCTTGACAACGCTTTCCTTTTGTAATGACCTGTGGACCCTTGGACATGGTTTAATAAGCATGATGAAAGTATGGCCCTTCCCACAATAGAATTAACAAATCTTTGAGTTATTTAGAGATCATGTTGAACCTTAGAAGACCTCATACTTCTGTAGTTGTTGCTATGATAGTGTGATTGCCACCTGACCTCTCCAGGGCAGGTGTCTCTGTTCATCCACAGATATGTCTTCATGTCTTCAGGAGTTATAGTCATTAGAAATGATTTATTTTGAACCCACAGATATGCTTTTGTAGAACTTCCACCAACTGATCCTAATTCTAGGTCAGAATCAACTCAAAGAAGGCCTGATTCTTTTTCTACATCTAAGCTCTACAATAGATTAGAGGCCACTGTCATGAACAGTTCGGGAAGTGGTATTTATGGTCCCTGATGGGATATTTTGGGAATTTTGAGACACTCAGAGTGTAAGAACAAATCATACGTGTCATGCTTTTGTAATGCTACTTGAAAGACTACTGCAACTTCTCTTTGTCAACCCCCAACATTATGATTTGAATTTTTTTTATGTGAAAATGACTGTGATCATCCATGTAGATGCACATGTGTAAATGTGTATGTACATGTGCGAGTGTGTGTGTACATGTGTGTGTGTATGCATGTGTGCGCATGTGTACATGTGCGTGTGTGTGTACATGTGTATGTATGTGTGTGTGCATGTGTACATGTGTGTGTGGGTGTGTGTACGTGTGTGTGCGTGTGCACATGTGTGTGCTTGTGTACATGTGTGTGCGTGTGTGTACTTGAACTCCCAGAAGACAACTTCATGTAGTTCCTCAGATACTGTCTGCCTTATTTACTGAGACAAACTCACTGGCCTCGGACTCTCCATGTACGCTAGGCTGTCTGCCTGTGATCTCTAAGGATCCACCTGTCCCAGTTCTAGCTTTACATGGCTTTTTCTTCTGATATGGGGGGGGGGTGGTCAGACCAACTTGACAGTCTCCTCAGTCCTGAGAGTGTCATGTTGATGCAATCTACCCTTCACAACTGAGGACAAGTATTATCCATCTTAATGTCCTGTTTCTCTTAGAGAATTGTTCTTTTTCTGCTCTTGCCCCTGTGGTGTGAGGGTTTATCTTCAGATCCATTTCCTTCCTTAAACTAACAGCCACTCTAATGGCATGGGGAGGTGGGACTGTATCGATCCCTGGATCCCCAAATATCAGTCATTCTGAGACTTGATAAATATTGAATATGTGCTATGGCTAGTCTAGGAAGCACAGGGACCAGTCCTTGCTACTGCACCCTAAGATGCCTTTATTTTTCTTGGTATGTTAGATGTTGGTATCTTATATTAAGTTGCTGTAACAGAATGCTACAGACTGGGAAATAGACATTTATTATTCATATTATTCATATGTCTGGAGACTGGAAGTCCAAGTTCAAGCTTCTGGTAGGTCCTATATGAGGAGAGGACTCTTTCTTTTTTGTAGACTCCTGCTCTTTTGCCAGATTTCTGGTGTCTTTCCCAGTATAGCTCTAATACCGCCCATATTCATGACCTCATCTCTGCCTTATTGCTCCCAAAGGCTGCACTTCCTAACTCCCTCACACTTGCAGGTGGCCCAATATTGAAATCTGGAGAGCATTTAGCTCATCCCAGTGAGTGTATAGTCTCCCTGCTGACAGACCCAAGCTGTCTTCTATCAAATGAGATGTCACAGAGCTCGTGAGAACTTTAGCCAATGATAAAGAGTGATCTCCGCGGTCTGCCCAGAAAGGGTAAAATTTTTGGTTTTAAGCTAAGAAGTGGAATCACTTTTCCTAGACTTTCCAGTAAAGCCCTACAACTGAGACCTCAAAGTAGTGAACACTCTCTGTACTATTTGCAATCTCAACCTCCTCATAGTTTAGGAGACACCAATTAGAGCTAGAATCATCCCTGCTGAGTCATTTCTTGTATGGATGTAAGAGGCTGATCTCCCCTGATAGAGAGAAGTATCTCTCAGATCCATAAAGGATGCCTGAACCACTCCCGTCCCTACTATCATGGAATCAAATTGGGGGTCAGCTGTTGTCTCCTCTGCCCATGGTCTGACACTGCTGAGGTGTGGAACAAAGTCCTATGGAGGGGCACAGAGCTCACGGCAGCCCTGTGAGACTGCTTTTGTATCGTGAGCCTTGCAAGGACATAGTTCTTGTGTCTCTAGTGGATGCTTAGGAAAGGTAGCGTTCTGTTTGTCAGCTCTTTCTAAAACAGAATGGCCTACTGGGATAAGACTCCCGGAAGCCTCTTCCTAATCAACCTAGGAAGCAGGAAAAAGATGGTGGCGTGTGGTTTAACATAAGATCACATTTCCCCTTGAAATGTCCATGTTGTAGCATTCTTCCCACTTTCAGTTTAGGAATCCTGATTCCAATATGATTTTGGGGTGCTCTGTAAGGGCTACTCCTCAGCTGTACTCAGGGGCAATTTTTTCATTCCCCAGATGCTTCATGGTGCTCTACATTTCTGTCACCCAGACCTTGCCGTTCCATCCCTCACCTGGGCCATGCTTTTCCTGTAACTCAGACAAGAAAACCACAGAGATTAACTTAAAATCTCTACTAGTGACTATAGGCCTAAGCTATTCCCATATTAACCCTGAAAGGCCACTTCCCCTGTTGCCTCTCAGTCAGCTCTCAGCCCAAGAAGCAGCACCTTATCCAACGCTGGGATAACTCAGAGTCCTCCCTTGCTCACAGTCCATAATATTTTTCTAGGCTTCCCTCAGTATCAGGTGAGAGGGGATGGGAGAGGGAGAGAAATAATACAAAGCCTGCAACTCTCAAGAAACACACCCCATTTGCCTTATGAAATAGCATCAGGGGGATAAGCATTTGGTTCCTCAACTGTCACAGCTCCTGATGGTACCAGATGGGACACTATTTATATGAATAGGATAGTTTTTCTAAATTAAATTATGATCTTCCTTGAAAATAAGTTCTTGTCTCCTTCATTCGGAAGTAAAAATCTTTGGAGCATCAAAGATTTTAAAGTCCTATTTTAGAGAGAGGTACCCTACTGCTCCATTGTAATCATGGCAGTAAGGCAGTATTTGCTTGGCTGTCCCAACCTGATCACTAAACCCAGTTAGGACTTTGTAATTTTATCTCATTCTTATTATTTGTTTAATCACTATTTACCAAGCATCTGTAAGTTTTCTGTTTTTGTGTAGTTCACAATCAATAGCAGGGATCAACAGACATAGGTGGCTAGAGAGTAAATATTTTAGGTTTTGAAGATTACGCATTCTCTTTTAACGACTCAACTCAGCTTCTTGTAGCACTTAGGCATGCCACCATGGACAACCTGCGAATGAGTGGTGTAAGGGAAAAGTTTGCTCTGGACCCTTGTTTAAAAGGTACTTGAAGCATTTATTCAGATTCCTATAGTAATGGGAAAAGACTTTGCGATGGAACTACTGAGACAAATACAGCAGAATGAGTCTTGGGGATAAGAACATTTCTAAGAAGAATTTGACTGAATATCAAGGAAAGGAGAAACTTATTAAACCAATTTAATAGAATTATTTTGAAGAGCATGCTAAGTATTTAGGTAACAAATTTGAATGATATCAAAGGTGAGAAGAGTGAGAAGAGCCTTATTAAAACTGACTTAGTGGAAGTCTTGCCAAATTTTAGCTTGATATTCTTGAAGTCAGGCTGATGGTGGCACAGTTGAGAGGGTACTGACGGAAGTTTAGTCAAAGAGGGCACCTTTGTTTATGCCTGTATTCCAATAGGACTCTATATAAGAGGCATGTAGCTGCACTGGGGGTGGGGAGTGGTCCAAAGGCACAGTGTGCCTTGAGGTATGTTTACTGGTCTATATGTTTAATATGTATATGTACATATTATATAATACTACATACACATATTATAGTGGTATATGTATAAGGCATATGGAAGGTGTGACTAAACACTAGGAATTTAAAAGGGTATAACAAATAGCAGGGGGCAGACAGTGCAGGAATTTATGCTGGGCAAGATGGGAATCCTCAGAAGTTCTAAGCACGGAAATGATCCGATTGGATGCCCAGAAAGAAATGTATCTTTCTGGAGTAGCATGCTGCAGAGGCGTGGAAACTTGGAGACCAATTATGAAGTTACCTCAGTGGTCCAGATACCAATGAATGGTGGCTGGCACCATGCTGGTAGCAACTATTGTGATAAGAAGCAGTTGAATTGTGATATAATTACAAGGTAGATGAAATAAACTTTTCTGATGGTCCAGATTAAAGGCATATCAGAAAGAGCAAAGTCCAAAGAAGGCCTAAGATTTACCCTGCCCCGGGAAGAATGGCTTTGACTTCTCCTGGATAATCAAGGGGGAGTGAGGCAGAAGGTCAGGGTCATGTTTGTGACTTATTAGGCTATAGACCAGATATCCAGTAAAGATGATGAGTGGCCATTGTATGTACTGACCTGTGATTGAGGAATTTGGTCCTACAAGTCTTAGAGTCATTGGCATGTACATAATTTTTTCCCTTTGTTTTCTTTAAAAAATTAGTTAAAATATAATAACATCATTTTCTCCCTTCCTTTCCTTCCTCCAACCCATTCTATATCCTTTCTGTCCAGTGCATTCTATGTCTCCCCAAAATCCCACTCATGTTCGTAGCTTTTTCCATGATTTTATATACATATACATATTATGTTTTTAATATTTGTGTATATATTATACATATATATGCATAACTTTATAACTATAAAATGCTGAGTTTGTATACTGTTGCTTGAACGTCCCTGATATCAGGGCTAATCACTTAGTGCCTCTTTTCCATGATTTTATGTACATATTATGTTTTTAATACATATGTGTATATATATTATACATATATATGCATAACTAATAACTATCACCTGCTGAGTTTGTATAGTGTTGCTTGAACGTGCCTGATATCAGGGCTAACCACTTAGTATTGTATAACTAATTGGGGACTCATCTCTAGGGAAGACAACCTATCCCTCTCTCAATAGTCATCAGTTATCTGTAGTTCTTTGTCTAGGGAGACAGCCTCTTGATATTTCCTCCGTGTTACCATGGCTATTGATATTGCTTTTGTTAGGGACTTGATTAGGTAGTCATATTGTTGAGGTGTCATGGGTATAGCTTCCCTGTCATTTCTAGGAGACAGGATCACACAGCAGATTTCTGGTTCTCTGGCCTTCATAATATACCTGCTTCCTCTTCTGAGATGTTTCCTGAGCCCTGGGAACAGGAGTTATGTTGTAGATGTATCCAGTGGGGCTGGGCTCCCCATGATCTATCCATCCTTCCATTACATCCAGTTGTGGTTTTTTTCTGTAATGGTCTTCATTTGCTGTAAAGAGATGCTTCTTTGGTGAGGGGTGAGAGTTGCATTTATCTGCAAAAACCAACTGGGAAACTGACATATGTATAGTTCTTTAGCTCTAGGTGAGATCAGACAGAGATTTCAAAATAATGAGGGGAGAGCTAAAAGGACTGAGACGTGGGATGGTCCCCAGTTTGGAGGGTAAGCAGGGGAGGCACAAGTCAAGGAAGCAGAGAGGTAGCCATTGTGGTAGTGTGGAGGCGAAAGAGAATGTGGGCAAGGAGCAGGGTGCCCAGTGCTGCTGGTGGGGTGATCAGCAAGAGGGCTGGGAGCATCTCCATCTCATCTTGCATCTGAACAGAGCACCACAGGAGAGTGAGCCCTGAGCCTTCCCATCAGGAAGGAAGGCTTTGGTTCCAACCTCCTGTGGCTTGCTACTTCTTTCAGGTATCCTCCTACACCAGTGTTCTTTCTAGATCCCTCTCCCACCAGCCAAGCTGCATTTCCTTCATGCCTTTGCAATGTCACAGGGAAATGGTGCTTTCCAAATTGCTCACAACCCTTGGCTAAGCTGCTCTCTTTGTAGTGAAGGAAAAAACAAAAAACAAAACAAAACAAAACAAAACAAAAAACCCAGAAGAATCAGAAATGAGAGAATGATTTCTATAATCAATTTGAAAATCTGACAAAACTAAAACACATCTGCTCTCTACCCTTTGGTCTTGTTCCCTTGGGTAAGATGGATGAACTCTTGAAATCTACTCACTAAGGCAGCAGTGATTTTTCTTGCCCTGATAGATGTGACTTAGCCACTGTCTGTCCTGAAGCTTACTGGCTTTCACTGGAACACAGAAAAAGCAGGGCTGGTCTTTTGTTAATAAGAAGTGAGTGAGTAGGCGTGTTGACAGCAGTTGTGAGGTAAGCAGGAGTTGGGCCGAGGGGAGACAGGATGACTCCGGCAAACAGAGACGTCAGGAGGCAGGCTCTTTGTATATTGTCTTCAGTGTTTTGACCTGAACTGACCCATCATGTCACATCCTGGGTTCACGACTTTGGTTATCTCTTTCCTTTCCTCTCGTTGGGTCATGTGAAGCTGAGTTTACATCTGCTGATAACTTGGTTCTATTTTTTTGCCTACTCTGTTCAATTTCAGCTTTTGGCATGTTCATCTGAGGTTTGAAAGTGACACCCCAGTTGGTCCCCCCATGCCTACACCTACTGATTATTTTTGAAGTCCCTTCTGCTTGGGAAGACTTTTCTTTAGTTCCTGCCATGTAGTCTTTAGCAGCCCTCTGTTTTGACACAGAGTCATACTTGGAGCCTCCCGCCTACAGTCCTCTTTGTTATTGAACATCTGTCTTCAAGGCTTCATATTTTGTTGTTGGTTGATTTCCAGCTATCCTTGAAAGAAGCTGGGCCTCTTGGTAGTTTCAATTCTAGACCAAGGAATGTACAAGACCCCTGTGTTTTAACACAACTCTAGCCAGCAAAGTGCTTTATATTAGTGAAATGCTCATAAAGACAGAATAGCTTTAAAATTGCTTTAATGATGATTTTTGTTGCCAGGATATACCAAATCCAGAATACAACATTTCTTTATTGATCTGACTACTAAGTATCAAGTCATAGAAAAATTAATTGGATAGAAATAAGTGTAGATGGTAAATTATTATTATTATTATTTTTAAGATTTGCTGTTAGAGTTATTTCTGAGAAGGGAGCTATTTTAGGAAAGTATCTTGTCAAATCATTTGGGGATGGAATGATGTCCAGAGGCCACCAAAGTGACCCTGCTGGAGATAAGGAAGCCCAAGGAGTCTTGTGCATAAAGATGACAGCTGCTCATTTCAAGGGGGGGGGGTGCGTGGCTGGGTTTTAGTGATGTCACTCTTAGTTTTCTGGTCTTTGTTTATATTTACTGTACTCCCAAAGCATATGTATTTAAAGCAATGTGTAAGGAATATGTGTGTATAGGTCTGTATGTATGAATAGTTATAAGGACATGCATATGTGTGTGTGAGAAAGACACAGAGAAAGAGAGAGGCATAGACAAAGGCAGAGGAACACAGAACAGTTTTTTTTGTGTAGAGGAAAGAATCCAAGTTTCTCCTTTTTAAAAAAATATTTATTACTTCACATTACATCTCCATCCCAGTGTTCTCTTTCCACCAGTTTCAGTCCTGCTCTCCCACCCTCTACTGCCTATCCCTTCCATCCCACTCCTTAAGAGGACCGTGGCATTGCACAATAGAATGGAATCACCTAGAAAGAACGAGTTCAGCAGGAGCAATTCAGAACCCGAAGTGATAGAAAGGTGGGAACACAGTCAGTGTGTGGATGACTAAAACGGAATGAGAATCACAACCATTCTCAGCTAGATTGTAAGGAGTTTGGGAACGCCAAGGACTCTTCTTTGGTCTCCGTTAATTCCTAGCAAAACACAAATGCCAAGGGCTAATGACCTTACTCTCCAAACTTAACTGCTATCCATTTTCAGCTGAGCAAATAATCCAACTGCTGCTCTACCTTGGACTTTTTTTTTTTTTTTTTTGAATCTCCCTTTTATCAGTGACACTCTGGCCTCATTTTAGCAGACAGAAATTTAGAGGTGATGGTATGATTTCTGTAGTGGCTTGGATGCCAGCTCTTTTTCATTCGGAGACCTGAAAGTAGAGTTCATGGCTGCCATGGTTGTGTGCACCTGTAATCATACCAATCAGGAGGATGAGGCAGGAAGTTCACGAGGCAGAGACCAGCCTAGGCTACATAGTAAGTTCAAGACCAGACTGAGCAACATAGGATGGCTTGGTCTACAAACAAACAAACAAGTGCGACTCGGTAAAAGTGACTTTGTTTACACAGACTGACCAGGACACTGGTTTTGTAAGATGAGAATTTCAGGGAAGACTCTGGACGACTGAAGGACAAGACCCTCGTACAGCATTTGCCTGAAGTCCTACATGGTTTTACAGCCACACATTTATCTTAGAACACTGATGGGGTCAGCATCACCCCTCCCTACCCTCTGCATCGAGGGAGGGTCCTCAGTGTCAATTGCTGAGGCCCAGTCATGGGGCACTAGTCAGGTAGCACACACATAGAACTATGTGGAAGACTCACATGGATGATATTTTCAGAATGAAAATAGATGCAAGTGTAAAATTCACGAGGACACTATCACAGCTATTTAAGACCCAATAAAAGTCCACTTTCATAAGTGTTGCTTCATTTTCTGGCACCCATTAAAATGCATCTCAGAGCTAGACAGAGTGAGAAGTGTGATCGAATTTTAACCTTTATTTGTTTATTTTACTAATATAAACCATCTAAATGAAGCTTTGGGGCATGCTTGTACTACTGCTCAATGAAGTAGAAAACTTCACTGAACTTTTGTTTACCTGATACTCTTTATGTGATTGTGTTTGGGATGCGTTGCATAATAAAATTCTTCTGTGAGAGTCAAAGGCCGGGCAGAAGATCTGCAGCGTGACTCTTGTTGGCTCTCTGGTCTTGGTCAGTGCAATTTCTTTTGGCTCTTGATTCCCCTGTGGGTTAAAGGAGGTAGACTATTAACTCTATGAGTATTATAAGTGAGATCATGTACATGATGTGCTTGACTCAAGCCTGGTGTATACTAAGTATTCAACAAATGATTGCTGTTGTTATAAGGTTGCCGTAGCAAACCCTATTGTTTTTTAGAAAGAAAAAAATACTTATTTTAATCATTGAAGATAGAAAGGAAACTAAAAAAATAAAAATAAATAATTGCAATTTACTCCCAATTCTTTTATATAATCAAAGCCCTGTTTTTTTTTTTCCTTTGAGCTCTCGTTCAGCTCTTTATCAAAAGGAGGTGCATTTGGACATTATTGCAGTCGGTATACACAGAGAGTGTCATTTTACATTCTGCATTTTAATGAAGTGTCCTATTAATAATTTTATTTATTTATTTGTGAGGTGCAGGGGTTGGAATGTACGGCCTTGATAGTTACAACTCTGATAGTCCTACCTTTCAGAACTTCTAAAAGGCCTGGAGTGTCCATAGAAAATTGACTTTTTAATAAACAAGCCCAAGTTTTTTATGTTTTGAAGATTCATTTAGATTTTATAATAGTTTATTTTTCTTTTGAGAGTAATATAATTACATCATTTCCTTTTCCCTTTCCTCCCTCTAAATCATCCCATATACACTCTTGCTCGCTTTCAAATTCATGTCTTCTTTTAAAAGTAATTTTTACATATATAGAGATATATGAATATATATTCATAAGTACATAGATATAACCTTCTCAGTGAGTATAATGCTACTTGTATGTGTGTTTTCACGCTGGCCATTTGGTTCTTGACAGTAATAAGTGCCTGTTATCAACAGAGGAAGGTAAATTAAAATGTGAGAAATCTTGCAATTGTTTTTTATTTGTCATTATGGTATACTCTTGCCTTGTTTGTAAGATAGTTAGACTCATACATGATATGCCTGCATGTGCTTTTGAGCACTCTACATATTCCCTGATGCCATGACTTACCTAGCATAAGGAGAATCCAGGGCCAGTGGTATTAAGTAGCTTACTGGCTCTTTATTTGAGGAAGTAGCCAGTTGTCATTTCTCCTTCACGCTGTCTAGCCTCCTTGGTGTCACTGTGTAACCACATCAATGTGTGTGAAGGCCTAAAGTGTCATGTTCCTTTCCTAACAGCACCACGTTTATCACACAATGGTGTTTATAGTTGTCTGCGAGCAAGAAGAAGGCAAAGAAAGGAACATGTCAGGGTCCATCGCTGTCTGTTTGAGATCTGTTCCCTCAGAGACACATAGCAGAGCTTAGCCAAAGGGGACAGGATGTGCTTGGTCTAGGGGCACTTCTTTCCTGGGGGTGGGGGAGACACATATTCTCTACTGAGAATCGTCTCAATTTTAGACAAAAGCTGAAAGACATAATCACTGAGTATGACTGACACATTTGAAAATATCTTTGTACTAAGCCAGGAACCAGGACTAGTGTGAAAAATGTTGCTCTCAGAAAAAACTGTATTGGATCCCTGTCGAACATTTCTCCAGGACAGAAATACCTCAGTGCTGAGTAATGTCCACTAGATGGCAGCATGCCTCCAGTTAAAGTATGTTGGCCTAGACAAGGGGGCTTCTTGATATTGAATCTCCATGCAAAAGGCTTTCTCTATGTAAATCTACTCTTAAGACATTCTAAGCTAGTGTGTGTGTGTGTGTGTGTGTGTGTGTGTTTGCACAGTTGTACCTGTCACAGAGCGCCCATGAAGACTGGAGGACAACTTTTTTCTTTCTTTTTTTTTTTAAGTCAGCTCTCTCCTTCGACTATGGGTTCAAGAGCCTGACCTTAGTTTGTCAGGCTTACACCCCTGCAAGCGACTTAGCTGTTGAGCCGTCTCACCCACCGAAGAATTTCTTGCTATCTTATGAAGCACATATTGGTATTCTTTCTGCAGTGTTCACTACCTAGTCCCTATTCCTAAGTAATATATGATTTAAATGAGGTTCATGCTAGAGCTAAAAGTTAAGCCTTGTGTAGTCCACTTCCACCTTTTCATGATCAGTCACAGGTTTGCCTGGCTAAGGCTGTGCCCTTCAAAGGGCAGGTGATGTTGATTTGCTAAATGGCTCCAATTTGAAGCCGACCACACGGCTATGATCCTATTAACTGCTGTTACCTCATCATTTTCACTTGGTTGTAGGATGTGAGTATTTCTTCTTTTTCTACTGCAGCTTCACATTAGAGCAAACCCACTTTTGACTTTTCATGGAGGTATTAGATAGTCATGTTTGCACTGACTGCCAGGTGTTGTGCGATCTAGCAGCAATGCAGAGGAAGATGTCTGGAGGCTTCAACTAGGGGACTGCATACTGTGACTCATACATGAAGTAAATTTAGTTAGAAGTAAATTCTTTCTTAATGTCAACCTAAGATCAAGATTCTTAATTTTATTGATTAGAGAAATCCTTTCTAAGCAGCTGGGTGATTAAGAGAGGCCCAGAGAGTTTGGGCTCAAGAGCATCAGTAATGGCTTTCCAAGTTGAAGGATTAGTGGGAGGTTGATGCCAAGATGCCCAGGGGGAGCCAGAGCCCCACTGTGGCTGCCACTATTGTCACCATCTGCCATCTTTAAAACATGTCCATGCGGTCAAGGCAAAGTAAGTTAGAGTTGTGCGCACAGTTAATCTGGCTAATTGAGTTAGTAAAGTGAACAACACGCACATGCACACTTAAACGCACATACACACACACACACACACACACACACGTACAAGTGCATACACACAATCCCACCCACACGTACTGGTCGGCTGATAGTACAAGCCACTCTGTTAGGCTTGCCAACATAAACCATTCTCTGTAAAGTGTCCAGTAGTTGATGAGGTGTCTTCAAAAGTATCATGTGTGAGTTTTCCAGGCCTGTGCTTCAAAAAGAAGTAGTTGGGGCTGGAGAGATGGCTCAGTGGTTTAGGGAACTGGACTCTCTTCCAGGGGACCAGGGTTCCATTCCCAACACTCACATGACCATTAACAACTGTCTATAACTCTAGTTCCAGGGTGTCTGATGCCCTCTTCCAGCCTCCTTGAGCACTTCATGCACGTGGTACATAGACATGCATGCAGACAAATACCCATACACATGAAATGAAAAATAAAAATAAACAAATGTCTGGTTAACTTAGAAAACCTCTGTGATAACTATGCTGGTACCTAACCAAATGAGTTGTTTGAATGACTATTAGTTTGCATCTCTTAATTATCTTAAGCAGTTTGTGACAGTTGCTATCAAAAAGCCAAAACTTCACACTGGATTTTTATTTTTTTTTAATAAGTACTTTTTTTTTTTTTCAAGTTACATCTCAGTCGCAAACCCTTCCCTATTCCCCCTTCTTGTCCCACCCTTCCACCCTCTTCCCCCCCCCCAACAGCTTCTCTTTTCATTCCAACAAATGGTTCTTTCTTATAACAGTAAATTCTATACAAAACAGCAGAATTAAATATGCCACATTTATGAGAGTTAAATGGCCCGGTATACCTTCCCAATGTCCAGTTCATACATATTTGGCCCCTGACTTTAACCTTCTACCTTCTAACCATCTCCATGAGTTTAAAGTTCTATAACTGACTTAGTTTTCATACTAACTTGCATCACTATTATAACCATCTTCTTAGATATAGAACACCCTCTTGATTCCTAAACAACTCAAAATTTAGCTATGAGACTCAAGCTGTCTATTCTTCAACCACCTCAGAGAGCTGAGAAGGATAAATATATCTGATTGTATAGGAAGTGCAGGGCCTGCAGCTTCCAATACTAAGAAATGACAAACCAGTGACTACCTGGACAGTTCCCATTTTCTCTCCATACATTCTAGCATCAGTCTTCAGCTTTTTGGTCCTGTTTCTCTGACAGACATTTATTGTAGAGCAGGGATTGTGAAGGACTAACCTACCCTGTCTTGGCAGAGCTAGGCTGTCGACTTCCCTGCTACCAAGTTTTGTCCTTTTTGGACAGCAGTCTGTCTGCAGTTGAAGCAAGGAGTTTTTACATGTCAAGAGATAGGCTTGCCACTAATTCAACCATCTCACATTGGAGATTCTTCAATGCTTTTCTTCTACTTGGAGTAGAATAGGGGGTGCTGTCAGGAGCTGATATGTCACGATATCAAAAAAAAAATCTTAGGGTAGTTAAGAAAAACAAACTCCTAGTCATGCATGCATGTCACCTTGTTAGCTACTAAGACAGTCTATCACAGATATTCTCTAAGCTACTCAGTAATCAAGTTGTTAAGAGACAAGCAACATTTGCTTATCTAAATACAAGAGATAGATAGGGCATCTTCAAAAACCCAAAGGGATCTGCAGAATATGGCATTCAAAGATGTGGTCTTAAATTAAGATTTTTTTTTTATATCACATTGGATTTTTAAATGTTACCTAGGTACAATACCTTAAAAAGGGTTAACCTTAATTTTGTATCAATATACAAAGATATAAGAGCATATTCAATAATCTGTTCCTTTTTCTTTATTATTTCTATATTATGTTTATATCCCCCCCCCTTTTTTTAAGGCTTTACATCCATACATAGAAGAAAAGGAAGGATAGAGAAGGGGAAAAGGGAGAAATCTCTGGGTCTAACCTCCAAAACCTATTTAACAAGACCATTTAACCAATCCCCCTAAATAACAACAAACATCAATAGTCCATCAAAGGAACAAAGGGGGTGGGAATCACACAACCCACCTTCTGGGAATGAGATGAGCTCTCTTAAAACTACTTTCTGTTGATTTGGGATGTAGGAATCCTGTTTGGGTCCCAAATAAGAATGGAAAAAAAGGCTAAGCATGTTAATAGTGACATTTGATGTTCAGTTCTTTTGTGCTCAGCTATTTAAATGTCCTAAGAAGTTTGTAGTCAGAAGCTGAACTTCAGGGTTTTACTGAAGTCCTGGCTGGAACAGTCTGTGGGGCTGAACCATCTTAGTTAGCCATTTTGAGTTGTTCTGGTTGTAGATTTTTGAGGAAACAGCTATTGAGGAAGTCTTCAAGGCTGGATTTTCTGGACGACTTGTCTTTTTTGGTGTCTGGTCCCTTTTCTTCAGGAGTTTCAGTTGTCCAGTTGTCCCTGGATTCCTTAGATGGATGCTTTTAATCTCCTGGAAAGATAAGAACATAGCCCTGTCCTAATTTTAATTCTGTGGAACTACTTTTTGGGGGGGGGCAGGTAATATCTTTTCCTAGAGCAAATTGGGTTTTTTTGAGAATATAGAAAGTATTATCTTTCAATTGAGATTAAAAAATTTCTTTTGATATTTTGGAACTAAACATACCTTTAAGTGTATATATTGTGGGACCACAAAGGACAATTCACTTTGAATTTCAGCATACCTTTTTCAAGTAGCTTTTAAACTTAAATCATTGCAAATGCTATGTGCCTGCCTCTGCATTTCAAGTATTGGGATCAAAGGCATGTGCCTCCCAATTGTTGGGATTAAAGGTGTGCACCACCACCCCTGGATCTAAGTTTTTCTCTATTTGGAGCTTACTCTGTGTCAGGTTGGACTTGAACTCAGAGATCTGCATGTTTCTGTCTCCTGTGTGTTGGGATTATGGGTATATGCCTCTCAAGTGATGAGATTAAACATGTGCACCATCACCAACCACTCTGTTCATTATAACTCTACTCAGCTGGAAATCAAGTAGTTAAGAGATAAGCAACATTTGCTTATCCAAATATACGGAGATAGATAGGTGATCTTCAAAAACCTCAAGATATCTGTAGAATTTGGCATTCAAAGAAGTTTTCTTAACTTAAGATTTTTTGATATTGAGACATGTCAGCTCCTGAGAGCACCCCCCTATTCTTCTCCAAGTAGAGAATGAGCATTGAAGAATCTCCATTTGGAAATGGTTGCATTAGTGGCAAGCTTGTCACTGGGCAAGAAAAATCCCCTGCTTCAACTGTAGACAGAATGCTGTCTGAAAAGGACAAAACTTGGAAGCAGGTAAGTCCACAGCCTAGCTCTGCCAAGACAGGGTAGGCAAGTCCTTTATAATTCCTGCTTTGCAATTAATGTCTGTCAGAGATACTGGGCCAAGAGGCTGAAGATTGATGCTCTAATGTATGGAGAAATATTGGGGACTGTCCAGGCAGCCAGTGTCTGTCATTTCTTAGTTTTGGAAGCTGCTAGCTCTGCACTTCCTGTATAATCAGGTATGTTTATCCTTCTCAGGTCTCTGATGTGGTTGAAGACTAGATAGTTACAGTCTCACAGTTAAATTTTGAGTTGTTTAGAAATTAAACAGATGTTCTAGGTCTAAGAAGATGGTTTTAAGTTGGTAATACAAGTTAGGATGGAAATTGAGTTAGGTACAGAACTTTAAACTCATTGAGATAGATGGATAATACAATATTAATATCAGTTGCCAAATATGTATGGACTGGATATTGGGAATGTATATTATACCTTATAATTTTCATAATTGTGGCCTAATTATAAAAAAAAAGAATTGTGAGTTCTAGGAGAAGGGGGAGAGGGTGGGACTGGGAGAGGTGGAGGGAGGGGACAGTGATGGAGATGTAACTTGAAGTAATAAATAAATATTAAAAAAATAAATTTCAAAAAATGTCATTTAAAAAAATAGAACACCTCCAAAACCCATTAAGACAGGACCATTTATCAGCTTGTAGTCTCTTCCCCTACATATCAGAGTTTTCAGTTATCCTTCAAATAACCTAAAAGAAGGGCGGAGAAACACCTTCCCCATCCACTGGGCATGGGACGTCGCTCTCTTAAAGTGACTTCCTGCTGATTTGGGTCGTAGTAGACCTGTTTGGGGCCCGAACCCAAATGGGAAAAATGATTAAAAATGTTAGTACACTCCTTTTATGTTCAGTCCTTCTGTTCTCAGCTGTTTAGATGACCTAAGGGGTTTGTAGGCAGAAGCTGATCTTGCAGGCTTCACTGAGGTTCCTGCCGGGGCATTGTGTAGAGCTGAGCGGTCCCAGTGACATTGGATTGCTGTGGTGGTTGCAGGCAGCTATTGAGGAAGTCTGCCAGGCAGAATCAACTGGGTCACTTGTCCTCCTTGGTGCCTGATTCTGCTCTCTGCTGAGGATTCCGCTGTCCAGCCGTCCCCGGGCTCCCCTAATGGACGCTTCGATTCTCCTGGATCGATAAGAACAGAGCCCTGCCCCAATCCCAACCCTAGGACAATTGCCCTCTTTTTTTGGGGAGGGGGGGCTAGGTAGTACTTCTCCTGAAGCAAATTTGGCCTTCTGACAACATACAAAGCGTTATCTTTCAATCTGGGTTAAAGAAGAAATCATTCTGTCACCTTGGAGCTAAACCAGCTCTAGTGTATATATTTTGAGATCCCAAAGGACAATCTGCCTACATCGAGAAGGCCTTTTGTAAGTAGCCTCCAAACAAACCTAGGTCCCTCCAAATCCCATGTGTGTGTCTCTGAACTCTAATTATTGGGATCAGGGACCTGTGTTTCCCATCTGAAGGGATCAAAGATGTGTTCCACCACTCCTGGATTGAAGTCTTTCTCTATTTAGAGTTTGCCCTGCATCAGGCTGACCCTGAGCTCCGGGATCTGCCCGTTTCTGTCTCCAGTGTGCTCAGGTCTCTGAGGTGGTTGAAGAATAGACAGCTAGAGTCTCATAGTTAAATTTTGAATTGTTTAGGAATCAAGAGGGTGTTATAGATCTAAGAAGATACTCTTAAAAGTGTGTTGCAAGATAGTATGAATGTTGAGTCACATATAGACCTTTAAACTCATGGAGTTGGTTAGATAGTAGAATGTTAAAGTCAGGGGTATGTATAAACTGGACATTGGGAAGGTATACTGGGCCATTTAACTCTCATAAATGTGGCATATTTATATCTATTGTTTTGTATAATACTTACTGTTATAAGAGAAGGAACCATCTGTTGGACTGAAAGGGGAAAGTTCTGGGGGGAAGAGGGTGGAAGGGCGGGATAGGAAGGGGGAATAGGGAGGGGTTTGTTACTGAGATGTAACTTGAAGAAAAAAAAAGAAAGTATTATTAAAAATAAAAAGAACACATAAAAAAGAAGGAAGCAAACTCTACTTACACAGCTGGCCAGTAAACAGAATTCAGAAATACAATGATGAAACATAGATCAACTCTACACAAGAGGCACTCAGCAAATTGCTTCTTCCCTCTGGCTACCATTCACTGCAAGCCTGGCATAGTGGTCTCTTACCACGCTCTTCCCAGTTCAATAATTTATAACAACATTTTCAGATGCATCTTCAAGCTCTTTCTTTGACTGTGCGTGCCTGCTCTTCAAATTTCCCTCCTTGGCTCTCTGTGTCTCCCCGGTACTGGTTCTGCTTCTGTTTCAGGGGAGGGGGAGGCCTGGGGATCTGTGGCCTGCAGGGTGATGAACCAACACAGAGCAGTGACCCAGGCAGTGTGTCCTTTAAGCAACAGGCATTTCTGAGGACACAATGTGAAAAGAGGACATCTCTAGCCATCGGCCTGTGAAAGGCTTTCCCAGCTGCAGGGAGTGAGACTGAACAGCGGTGCTCATTTATAGTTTGGGCAAGCAGGGTTCTCACTGGAGAGGTGAATGTTGAAGAACACTGCGGTGATAAAGGGAAAAGCTGTTGCTCAGGAACTCACAGCGTCGTTGTCGTAGTATTTTACTTCTCCCCCGTAACAGCAAGTACAAACAGTAAAGGCACAGCAAGAGGATAAAACACCACGGAAAGACAGAAGAGCGTCAGTCAACAGGGAAGAATGGTGCCAGGGCTCCCAGCGGCTACATTTCCCATGGAGAAACAAATGTCTGTGGAGAGCAACAGCACCTTGTGACATTTGCTAAGTGGCTTTGATGATTGGCTTTTCAATTGGGTTTCTGTAGTGAGCAGAGGAGGAGTGTTGGGAAAAGCAATTTTCCCAATGGGAGTGTAAAATGCTTCGGGCTAATGAAATTTTTTTTTTTTTGGTTGTTGTTTTTTTGTTTTGTTTTTTTTCTGGTCCAGAGATAACAACCCACTTTTGGGTTTTATGCCTAATATTGATCCTTTATGTATTTTTTATAGAAGCCCTGATGAAATTCAGTTAATTGTATTTTGTTAGTCTGTGAGATTGTCTTTTAAAATAGTCTCCCAACCTCCATACTTATGGTTTCTCACTCTTCTCTCCCTAACAAGTGCTTAACTTTGATGAATGGTTTGTGGCAACTTAAAAGAAAAACCCTCAAAACTACCCTTTTTTGATCCCCTTCCAGTTTGTATAATTGTAAAAATGCTGAAAAAGCCAAGTTCTGCTAGGCAGTAAGATGTTGAAATATGGTCATTAAATCCTGATGGGTTTTTCATTCTGCATCTCATAATTTTAAGGAGCACCGTTTTCCGAGATGGTTGGATAAGTCTGAAAAGTATAAAAACTGGTGGATGTGAGGCCTGAAGTAGCTTTGTAGAGGGCTGGCTTTATTTGAAAACAAAAAAAAAAAAAAAAAAAAAGAAAGATAAACAGTTCTAAGCTGTCTAAATTCTCAGGTTAGCCTCACTTTTCAGGGATGAGCCAAAGGCTGGATGTTGGGGTGTGGGAGGGATGGGTTGGTAGCTGGTGGTCGTTCTTATTGTTTTCCCTCTTTACATGCTTTGTTTAGGAATGGCGTTATCTCCAGAACTGCTTTGCTGTTGGGCAGTAAAACGAGTTAATTCTTGAGATAAAGGTTCTCATAAAAGAATTCGAGCAAGAAAACTTTGTGGTTTAGAGAAAGTGTAATCTTTATTGAATGGCTGGGACACACATTGAAAGTGGAATTAAATTTATAATTGCTTAACAGACAAAGAGGTTTTGAATGGATTTCAACCCAGAATAGCAGAGAATCACAAAAAAATATATGAAAGGGCATTGAGAGATGGGGTGTTGTAGTATGAACAACTCTGCCACAGGATTTAGGCGTTTTATATTTCAATCCTGGTTTTGCTTAGAAGCCTCATGTGTTTGAATAAATCTCCTAATGTTTGTATGCTTCCGTTTTCCTACCTATAAAATAGAGACTTTGTAGTGGGCTGAATGAAGAAGTCCAAATGTGTTGCAACATACCCGTGTCAGCAGCATTACAAGGCTGTTCTATTATTACTACAATTCCTCTTACTTAAGTAAAGAAGGTGTAAATATTAAAAGTTGGAAACTTCCTGGGCCATTGAAAATGGCAGAATTTGGACCCAGGCAGTCTAAGACTGATAAGTTAAAAACAAAGCAAAAAAACACCACATGCATATTACTACCTTAAACATATGCTGGAAACATAATCCTTGGTTAGCTTGGCTAACTGTAGTGTGGTTTATGAAAAGTCCCCTAGATGCCAGAGGCAAGCCGGTTCTGATTTCCGTTGATTATCAACAGCTTTTTGCTATGGTTTGAAAGAAGGTATCCCCCCCCCCCCCAATTCATTTTGAAGCAATCCTCAGTGAAGAGGCGGGGCCTCAGCTGGAGGTATAGCTGTTGGTAGAGTACCTTACCTGCTTACCACACACAAAGTCATGGGTTTGATCCTCAGGAACACATAGACTAGTGTGGTGGTGGATGCCTGTAATCCTGACACTCAGGAGATGGACAAAAGATGATCAGAATTTTGTTTTAACATTTATTTATTCCAGTTACATCTCGATCACAGCTCCTTCCCTCCTCCCCTCCCAATGGCCCCACCCTTTCACCTTCTTTCTTGTCTCCCTCCTTTCCTTCTCAGGTGAGAGGAACTCCCACATATCAATCCCCCTCAGTTTATCAGTTACATGACGGCTAAGAGCTTCCTCTTGCACTGGGGCCTGACACGACAGCCCAGTTAGAATAAGGTGTTCCACTAAAAGGCAACAGAGTCCATTACAGAGACTCCCCTCCCCCTCCACTTGCTAAGGGATTTATATGAAGTCCAAGTTGCCTATCTTCTACATATGTATGTGTTAGGTCTGCTTGATCTCCAGGTTCTCCCAGTGTGCCTCAGTTTCTACCTGTACGGGGCATGCCCTGACCCATAAGCCATTGGCAATATAACCCTGACATCTTGGGTGCTCTCATTCTCTCTCTTTTGCTCTCTCTTCCTCCCCCTTGCTTTCTCTCCCCTCTTTGACTCCTTCCCCCCATACTCTCTCCTCTCTCTCTCTCTCTCTCACTCTCTCTCTCTCTCTCTCTCTCTGCATATGCATGCTGTTTCTCTTCCCCTCTCATATCCAATAAACTTGCCATTATATTAATTTGGCCTGGGTTGTATAATTTCTCACAGCGCAGTAATTTTTAAAATAGTATGGGGCATAGGTCTGGTCTAAATATGCTTTTTTTTCCTTTCTTTTCTTTCTTTTTTTTGGTTAATGTTTCAGTTTCTGTAAGCCTCTTGTGGCCTAGGTTAGTTGGTTCTGTTGATCTTCATGTGTTGTTTTTGTTCCCTCCTGGTCTCTCTATTCCTCCTCCCTGTCTTATACAGAACTCCCTTAGCTCAAGCTAATGTTAGTGTCTCAGCATCTGTTTTGATCTGCTTCTGGGTAGAATTTCTCATAGGATAGTTATGGTAGGTTCCTGTTCCTTTGGGTCTGTGGGTTGTAGGATAGTTATGTTATACTACATGGCAATATCCATGTTATTGTTATAAGTTATAAGTTGAGTACATGGGTCTCTTTATGGGTTAGCTCACTCAGGATAAGCTTTTCGAGTTCCATCCATTTGGTTGTAAATTGCATGATTTCCTTGTTTCTGATAGCTGAGTAGTATTCCATTGTGTAAATATACCACAGTTTTTTGTTTTTATCCATTCTTTGGTTGAAGAACATCTGGGTTGTTTCCAGTTTCTAGCTATTATGAATAAAGCTATGATCATTGTTGAGCTGATGTCCTTGTGGTTTGGTGATGAATCTTTTGGATATATGCCCAGGAGTGGTATGGCTGGGTCTTGAAATAGAACTATTCCCAGTTTTCTAAGATGTCTCCAGATTGATTTCCAGAGTGGCTGTAGAAGTTTGCATTCCCACCAGCAATGGAGGAGTGTTCCTCTTTCTCCATATCCTCACCAGCACATGCTGTCACTTGATCAGAATTTTAAGGTCCTCTCATACTACACAGAAAATTTGAGGCTCACCTGGACTAAGTTGGAAGTTATTAAGTTCTGAGAGCTCTTCTGTCATGAGTTGATTATCGCCTTAAAAGGGGGCAAGAGTGGCCTAGTGTAGGGCTCATTTTCTCCCCATTCCCTTCTCCACTCATGGGAGTCCATAGTGTTTGAAATGCCATCTTGGAGGTAGAGATTAGAGCAGTGGTTCTCAACCTTCCTAATGCAGCAATCCTTAATACAGTTTCTCACATTGTGTGACGCCTTCAACCACAAAATTATTTTCATTGCTTCTTCATAACTGTGATTTTGCAACTTTTATGAGTAGTAATGTAAATATCTGATAAGCAGGGTATCTGATATGTGACCTCTGTGGGAGTCTCTACCATAGATTGAGGACTACTGGACTAGATAGATTCTTACCAAGTACTGACCCTGCTGCTACTTTGACTTTGGGGTTCCAAGGCCTTCACAGCTATGAGAAATAAATCCCCATTACTTGTAAATCACCCAGTCTCTGTGTATGCCACAATGGCACAAACAGATGAGGACACCCCCCTACTGATAAGATGTGGGGTATCTACCTAAAATTATAACCTGAAGAGCTATGAGGTAGCTTCTCAGAGTATCATGTAACATAGCACCACACTGGAATGGTTTAGAGAATATTAAATTTGCCTCCGTACTGGAAGCTAGTGGTTTGACATGGAGGTATCAGCAGGACCACACTCCCTCTGACAGCTAAAGGTTTGGTGTCCATCTTAACTGCTGGCAGCCTCGGGATTTCCTTTGCTTGTATATATCCATCTTTCCATATATCTCTTCATATCAACATTTCCCACCAGTGTCTGCCTCCAGGCCTCCTGTTTTCAGGGGCTGGGAATGGTGGTGGTGGCTCATTGATGGAGTGTGTACACAAGTCACACCACTGTTAAATCCAGATCCCATGATGAACTAGTGCAAAGTGACTCTATTACTTTCCCATTGCAGCTGTAACAAGCCACACACAGTGGCTTAAACACACACATAAATTTACTGTCTTCCGATCTAGAGGTTAGAAGTCTGAATGATTCTTATGGGGGTCTTATAGGGCTACAATTAAGATGTCAGCAGAGATGTGTCCTTGTAGAACTTCTAAGGGAGAGGAATCCATCCCTGTCTTTTCTGACTTCCAGAAGCTACCTGCATTCCTTGGCTCATGACTCCTCTTCCCTCCATCTTTAGAGCTCATGGTATAATTATCTTTGAACTCTCTGAATCGACCTTTTGCCTCCCTACTTTATCTCCTTTAGTGCCTTTGTGATTATATTGGGCCCACTTGGATAATACCCTAAAATCTCCTCATGTCAAGAGCTTTTGCAAAGCATTGGGCACGTAAAGTAGTACAGTAACAGGCTCCAGTGTGTGGGACACAGATGTCCCTTCAGGGACATATTTTATTTGTCTTAGTCACTATTTCTAGCCCTTCATAAAGGAAATTGTGAACCTGAGTGGTTTTGCTTTACAAGTTCACCCTTAAGAGGATTAAAAGGAGTCATTGCTGTGGCCCCCTCAGCCTAGGGCCTGTTACACAGCAGTATCTCACTCCGTGGTGGCTGTTCATCCTGTACCCCATTTTAAATCCCATTAAGCTGGGGACATCCGTGCATTTATCTCTGATGTTTGAGTGTACCCAAAGCAAAGCCTGTTTGTCCTGTTTCCTGAGGAGTCAGTGGAAATAAATGTGCCTAGTAAGTGATGGGTAGGCTGGCTTGAATGTCATTTGCATTGTCCACACTTCAGTCTGCTTGCTTCACTATTCTGTCACATCCTCTTATTAGTGATCATGCTTGCAAATATTGAATTTGAAGGACTTCAAACAGCTAAGTATTCCATTTTTAGTTACTTCCATGTTTAAGACATTTTAATAGCCCTCTAATGGTTACTTGCTCACCTTGCCATCCTACCTCAATTTAAGTCTTTCCAGAGTAATTAACATGTCTTATATAAGCAGCCTAAAGCTGTATGAATAGAATAGAAGAATAAAAATTATTGTTCTTATAACTATAATAGCAATGTAAATAATTGAACACTTTATAGTGTTACAAAGGACTTTTTCATTTGACTGTCAACTATGTGGCTGATTTGATGGTTACATAAGCATCATACTGTCTAGATGTTATCAGAACTGACCTTGGCTAGAGGCTGTAAGCCAAAGTGACTCATAAAATCATAACAAGGCTTGCAAAAGTAGGTTGGGTTCCTACCCACTCCTCAGATTACAAAGATGGAGTGGAATGTTGGAGAGCAAGAGAGGTGTGGGACTCAGAATGCAGCAGGGCTTGGGGAAGTAGCTCATTAGATAAGGTGTGTGGCTAGCTTTTATGAGGCACTGGGTTCAATCCCAGCATTGCATGAACTGGGTGCATTGACATACATCTGTAATCTCAGCACTGAGGATGTAGGGATAGAAGGACCGAAGTTCCAGGTCATTTTTGCCTAGAGGAGTTTGAAGCTAGCCTTGTCTACATGAGAGCCTGTCTCAACAAAACAAAACAAAACCCAACAAAAACAAAACCCCAACCCCCAACCCCCAAAACAACAAACAAACAAAAATATCACGAAGAAGTAATGACATGGGTGTTACAAATCTTTCTTTTAGAGAGAAAGAAGTGTAGACTTCTCTGCCTCCATCCTTAACAGAGCCTCTATGCAGAATCTACATATACACATATCTGGTAGTTCAGTGGGTACCACAGACCAGAATGCGACTCTGCTCTAGAAAGTCATAATGTGATGGGTTTGCTGGCCAATTACTAGGAAAGTATAGTTGAGGAGAGATTGTCACCATGTTGGTGTGGACTATATTCCAGCATTTTTCCAGGCAAGGAAAGTTGGTTATGTTGAACAGGTACCCAGAAGCCACACTAATGTAGATGGCCAACAGCGAGCATGGGACGGGGAACCAACATGGACTTCCTCATTAAATAAAATCCTTGTGTCAGCAGGAAATGACCTTTTTGCACATGTCTATAGGACTTCTGGTGAGGAAACCTCAGTGATGGGGCAAGCAAGGGAGGGAGAGAGATTCAGGGAAAGGTTCAAGAAAAGAACCTAAGGGCCATATACTTGGCCCCTGTGACAAGCAGCTTTGCTTCTACATTCCACTCACATTCTGGTTCAGAAGCATCAGAAACCATGATGTTGTGACAAACTCAAAGAGAAAGGATGAGTATACAAGATGCAGAAAGAGAAGGAAATTACCACCCTTTCCTAGGCAACCGACCTCCTCCAGTGACTGGACTGTGAACACTGAAAGACTCAAAGGCATAGAATTTTTTTTTTAATTCAATCAGTTATGAGACATGAGTTGAGTTGAGATTTCTTTCATTAGATGGAAATATTCAATACACGTATGAGATTTGTTCTGTATCTGATTCACAGGCAAGAGAAAGCCAGTCCTATGGAAAGAGTTTCATGGGCATTTCCACAATTTACATTTGTACATTATAGTAGTTGTATAGCAGATGACTCTCTTCTGGCCATAACCCATCAGATAGGTGTTCTTGCAATGGCAATAACTATTTGGTAGAAGAGATCACCACATTTAAAAAAGGTAAGGGTTGTGAACAAAATACCAGTCTGGCAACTACTGGAAGCAGGACTGGGCCCTGATGCTTCTTGCTCTAATGCAGTGGTTCTCAACCTGTGTGGGTCATGACCCCTTTGGGGACTGAATGAGCCTTTCACAGGGGTCACCTAAGACAGTTAGAAAACACAGATATTTACATTATAATTCAAAACAGTAGCAAGATTACAGTTATGAAGTAACAATAAAAATAATTTTATGGTCAGGAGTTACCACAACATGAGGAACTGTATTAAAGGGTTGCAGCATTAGGAAAGTTGAGAACTGCTGCTCTAATGGATCACAGTGAAGCTAGAGCATGTTCAGAAATAGTAATGGAATCAAAGCAGATAAGGACCCTTGAGCTCAAAAGCACATTCTCTTTCTCAGAATGTCCTAGACTTTTCCAGATGGCTTGGTTCTGGCTTGCAAAGTATTACTCATTCTGGGCCCATATGCATTCACATAAGTTACATTATAGTTAGGATTCAAAGTCCATATGTTAAAGCTTGATCACTTCCAGTGTTTGGTACTCCTGAGAAATGGTGGTTATGTTGCTGGAGATATGTTTTTGAGAGGGATGTTGGGACTCTGCTCCTCCATATTATATCATCTTTTGTTTTATCCCATCATGCAGTCCCTTGTATGAGGTTCTGCAGTGACCTAAATAATGGATGTAGTTAATGTTTTTCTGAAACTGTGAGTCAAAGACAACTTTCCCTCTGTATGTTGATTAATCTTGGGTATTTCTTCATAGCAAAAGAACACTTAGCCGCCCAGGTTTTTGAATGGTAAAAATATATGCAAAGATTATGGTCATTTCTCTTTGAAAAAGTATGACTTTAGGGGAATTTTGTTGAAGGGAGGGTGTCTTTTGGCTTTACTTTTTTTCTTAAGGATGAGCATGCCAAATCTATTGATTATTTTATAATAAATACTGCAGACCTATTGTTTTAAGGATTGAGCCATCCTAAATGGAAACCATCTAAAGGAAAACTAAAAGATGAAGATAGAAAATACTGTAGAAGGTCATCGGTCAAGTTCTTCAGGGGCTTAGACCTATTGAGACTTTCCTGAATTGAATATTTAAATCATTTTCCTGGGAAAGAACAAACTGACTTGACCAAATATAGCATGCCCACATGCTCAGAAGTCAGAATGAGCTGTGGGTGCTGTTTCTCATTGGATGTTCATGGCAGTACTGTGCTAAGTAGCTGTTTCCTTGGGCTTGCTTGCTTCTGTGGAGATAGAGGAAACCTGCCTCCCAATACCTTCAATGAGGTAGAACTCTTCCTGCCTCCAGGAAATTGATACAAGGGGCTTGGCCCTCCCAACACTTCTGCTTCCTGGTCATACATTGCAGGCTGACTGTGGGGTCTGATTCATTGTCTGTGCTATCCCACCCATGTGTCAAAGAGCAGTGCCATGTTATGAGTCTAAAATTGCCCTTCATTCAAATGATCTCTCCTTTGGCCAAAGGCTAGAAGCTGTGACTAGAAAAGCTAAATGTCACATTGCACAGTCTTGATGGCAGCTAAAGGAAAAATAAAAATAAAATCAAAATATCTCATTGCTCTCTCTCCCCATGTCCTGAGGCTTCCATCTTGCCAAGATAACAAAACTAAAAATAAAGGTCATGGTCATTTAGGGAGTCATCAGTGTTTGTGGCAGATCCAAAAGCAGAAACCTAGTCATACACGAAGGGCAACTGAAGAAAAGAAAGCATCCAGCTCAGAAACAAATAGAAACAGGCGTGAAAGGCCTGTTGGATGGAGGAAAATCGACTTGTTCTCTGTAGGACTAAGGGCAGACTCAGGGAAGGAGCTCAGAGCTGATCAAACATGCCTGATCTCACGAGCATGGACAACTTTGTAGTCTGGGTGACATAATGCCACTTAGTCCTTTACAGATCCTAAACAAAATTAACCAAATGTTTGTTTCAATTTGCCCTTGGCCTTCTCTCCACATCTTTCAAAAAAAAAAGCTAGTCATTACATTATATTCAACGTGAGTCACAAGGGATTGAGCATGAGGTGGAATGTTCTAGAAGACATTTCTTTTGAAGGAAGTCAGGATTTAGGTTTACCCTTTGGTGGAGTACAGGAGAGTACAGGTTTTAGGCTGGATTGCTACTAGTTCCAGCCTTGACTGTGCAGTTCTTAGCTGGAGAGAAAAAAATCAACATTCCAAGCTTCACTTTGTGCGATGCAAAAATTAACATCATTTATCTGAGAATAGTTATCATGTCTTTGCATCTGACAACAATAACAGATGTAGAAAAAGCAACCTTAAAATATCCTATATAATTAATTGTCTCAAGTTCACTTAGGAATACTGGTACAAACAAATAGTACTTTCCATAAACCTGTTTAATGTGGGTCAAGGGAGACTGATGGCTCAGTGGGTGTGGTAGTTTGAATAAAAATGGCCTTATAGGCTCATAGGGAATGGCAATATGGGGAGGTATGGCTTTGTTGGAATTGGTATGGATTTTTGGAGGAGGTGTTGTCATTAGGATGTGGGCTTGGAGGTCTCAGAAGCTCAATTAAGCCTGGCCAGTGTGTTACTGTCACTTCTTGATACCTGTGGATCCAGATGTAGAACTCTCAGCTACATCTCCAGCCCCTTGTCTGCCTGCATGTTCCCATGCATCCTGACATGATGATAATGGACCAAACCTCTGCACTGAAAACCAATCTCAATGAAATGTTTTCCTTTATAAGTGTTGCTGTGATCATGGTGTCTCTTCACAGAAATAAAATCCTAAGTCAAATGTTGGTACTGGAGACTGGTATTACTGTGATAGGCTTGACCATGCTTTTGTTTGGATGAATGTGGACGTTGGGACTTTGGATTAGAAAATCAGTTGAATGCTTTAAGCAGGGCTTAATGGTCCATCCTAGTAGGAACATGGAAGACAGTGGTACTGAGAGTAATTTGAACTCTGGGGGCCAGAGTCAAGAAGTTTCAGAGGAGAAGAAATCATTCCTGTGATATTTTGGTGAAGAGCATGGGTACTTTATGCTCTTGTCTGAAAAATCTGCCTGATACTAAATTGAAGAATTTTGGATTAGTTGTGTTGACAGAGGAAATCTCAAATCAGTGTAGTATTGGCTCTGTCCTCTGGTTATTAATGTTCTTACTTATGAAAATCTATAATGAAAAGGAGCAAGCTGAGCAAGGTAAAATACAAAATGTACAGTTCAAGGAGAAAAGAAGCACAATGAAGTGGAATAGAATTGAATCCTGTGCTCAAAGAGATAAACAGATTAAAGAAAAGTCTGATGTTAAATGGAATAAAGGGAGTGGTGACCTCAGGACAAGATTCCACCTAGCTAAGCTTCCAACTTGTGAAAATGAATTAAAGAAAAGCTCAGAGCTGGATATGGTGGTGTACACCTTTAATACCAGTACTCCAGGGGCAAAGACAGGTAGATCTTTAAGTGTGAGGCCAGCATTGTCTTCAGGTTGAGTTTCAGGACAACTAAGCTTAGGCAGTGAAGGAAACCATCAAAACCAGAAAGCTGGTGAAGGTGTAATTGAACGAGGGGTCCATGTTCCAATTCCAGCAAGTAGCAGAACTTAGCGGCTTCAGCCAGATACTTCTGGATTTAGAGTCAAGGAAAGAAGCAAGGGGTTATGGGATCTCCCTTCAAGACTAAGGAAAACCTCTGTGGCCAGGCATTTGTCAGGGGTATCTCTGCATGGAGGCCTAGAAAGGCCATTCCATGAAGCTGTGAAAATGAAACCTGGATTGCTTTGGAGACCCCAAAATGTTGGAGATGACAGAGCTGGGGGATACTTGCTGACAAAAGCTGCTAAGAGGCAATAGAACTGGCCCAAGAGAAAGGAGTGTGTTTCAGTCACACAGTAAAGGAGTTGGAGATCTGAAAAGTGCTTTGACATCAGACATGGAGATGCAGAGTTTGGAGTTTTCCCAGTTTGTTTTTGGTCTTTCTATGGTCCAGTATTTTCTCACTATGCCCCCTTTTGGTATTGTAATGTATATCCTATGCCATTGTATGTTGGAACTATATATATGATATGCTTTTTCATTTTGACTTTAAAGGGGATTACAGTCAAGATATTACATGAGTCTTAGAAGAGACTTTGAACTTTTAAACAATTTTGAGGCTATTATAGACTATGGGGACTTTTGAAGTTGACTGAATGCATTTTGCATTATGATATAGCTGGAAGCCTATGGGAGTCAGAGAGTGAAATGTAGTAGTTTTAATGAAAGTGGCCCCATGGGCTCATTGGGACTGGCAATATTGGGAGGTATGCCTTGTTGGAATCCTATGAATTTGTTGGAGGAGGTGTGTCTCTAGGCTTTGAGGTCTCAGAAGCTCAACTCTGCCTGGTCAGTGTGTTACTATCATTTCCTGATGCCTGTGGATCTAGATGTAGAACTTTTAGCTACCTCTCTAGGATCGTATCTGCCTACATGCTGCCATGCTCCCAACATGATGATAATGAGCTAAACCTCTGAGCTGTAAGCCAGCCCCAATTAAATATTTTCCTTTATAAAAGTTGCTGTGGTTATGATGTCTCTTCACAACAACAACAAAACCTTAAAAGACAGTGGGTAAAGTACTTGCTGTCTAAGTATGAGCAACTCCGTATGGATCTGCAATACACACATAAAATTCCAACCTGGTGTGGGCATGTCAGTAATCTCAGTGCTCAAGGGAAAATCCAATGTAGGGGAGGGAACAGGAGGATCCCAGAACTTACTAGCATTCAGTCTAGCAGACTTAGTGAGATCCAGGTTCAGTAAGAGACCCTGCCTCAAAAAAGTAAGGTAGAGAGACAATTGAAGAAGACATCTGACGTTGGTATCCGCACATTCCAATATGATGAGTGCATCCCCCCAAGTCATGTCAGGGATCAGACTCAGGTTTGATAACAAGGGGCTTTACCTGCTGAGCCATCTTGCTGGCCCAATCTCGTGTTTCTGAAGAAGAGATCTGATCTTGGGGATCAGAAATTCTGAGTTTTTCTCCTAAAGTGTGTTCCATCTACGTAATCCATGTGACTATCTGCTTGCACATGCTAGCAGATGTGATATAAAAAAAAAAGAAAAAAAGAAAAGAAAAAGAAAGAGAAAAAAAACCCTCTACTACTACAAAAGCCAATTTTGATATAATTCATATGTTAAATTCAATGTAATTAAAATTTGACTGAAATTGGGTTTGCATCCACGTTTGGCTACTCCATTAGCTTTATGGCTGGACAAATTACTTAACCTTTTAAAAACCTGCTTGTTCACCTATAAAAGGAAATTGCTCTGAGGATTAAATAGACATGGAAAATTTTAATGCCAACATGTTTTGGAAACCTAATAAAATTATTCGATTTTTCTTATGATTTTTTTTGGACTTGAATGCATAATGAGGTCACAAGGCACAATGAGGTCATGGGCATCATCTTCTCATAGGTGTGATATAACATTGCACAGACTTGGCAACAGTGGGGACATGTCTTCTCACTGTAGTGGAAGGGGAAGGAGGCTTTCTGGAATTGCTCTCACTGAACTAAATTCTATGTGCCCAAAGGGTGGTGGATGTAGGGAAGTATGCATTTTCTGGCCCTTAGCTTCTTCTGGGTCATCCATGGCTTGGATTATCATTGTTTTTCCTCCTATCATACTATGCTCTAGATTTTTATTAACATAATTTTTTCCATAGCCCAGCTTCCCTTTACAATGACATTCATAATTATAGGTAGAGTCATCTTGATACTCTAGAGTGCTCTCTTCCTCTTGGAATGTATGTATCACCTCTATGTTGTCCTCTGTGCTGTGTGAGGTTAACAGTGTCAAGTTCTGTGGATTTGGACATTGGTTTCTTGTGGGAGGTTTTATTCAGTCTACTTCATCAGCTGTTTTGGGAAACAGAAGCCTCCTCTTCCTTTTTTTTTTTTTTTTGGTTTTTTCGAGACAGGGTTTCTCTGTGTAGCTCTGGCTGTCCTGGACTCACTTTGTAGACCAGGCTGGCCTCGAACTCACAGAGATCCGCCTGCCTCTGCCTCCCGAGTGCTGGGATTAAAGGCATGCGCTACCATCGCCCGGCTTTCCTCTTCCTTTGAGTTGTTCTAGTCAAGCTGTGGCAGAGGGTGGCCTCCATAATGACTGTGATGTTTGGGGAAAATAAGTAGAGGATATTGGGGCAAGTTATTCAACCTAAGATGGAAGCCTCTTTGTCTGTCTCTCAGCACTGTAGTGTATGCTCACAGAGTTCTGCTTCATTCAGTTTGCACCAGGCTGTGGTCTGGGTGGGCCCCTTTACAGGTGTCTCTCTGATCTCCTCACACATACCCCATGCTTGCTCCAAGCTGGCAGGTGCCTCGGATTTGCCCAATACTTTTGTGCCAACTCTGCTCTAAATATTTCATATACATTAACTTTCTTGATAGTAAAATATTCTATTATGGATGCCTCCTAGTTTTATATTATTATTTATTAATATCATTATTATTTTGGTATTTTTCAGACAGGTTCTCACTATAAAGTTCTGGCTGTCCTGGAACTCAGTCTGTAGGCCACACTGGCTTCAAACTCACAGAGACCCTGCCTCTGCCTCCCAAGTGCTGGGATTGAAGGTGTATGCCACTATGCCCAACTGCACCCCAGTTTTGGAGCTGAGACAATTCAAGGAAGTAACATGATCAAATATTACTTCAAGGCTTACAGTTTTACACACTGTACTGGATATCTACAATAAGTTCTCAAGATAGAGTTGGTTTTGTTGGTGGTATTGATGTTATTATTATTACTATTATTACTTTATTTAATTATTAAAGTACAGAAGTGTATGGGAGCCCATTTCTGTAGTTCTGGTCCTGCCTCCCTCTTGCTTTCTTAAAACAAAACAAAACAAAACAAAGCAAACAATTGGTCAGCCCTAAAAACATACAAACAGGTAACACTATACAGACTGAGCAGGCTGTATTTCTGTATGTACGCACATTCATAAGTATGTAATATCAATTAGTGAATAAAGAGGCCATGGATTTGTAAAAGAGCAGGGCAGGTATATGAGAGGGTTTGGCTGGGGTCAGGGAGAGGACGAGGATGGGGAAAGTAATGTAATTATATTATACTATCAAAAAATAAAAGAAATAATTTTGAAAAACCAACCCAGGTTAGCATGTCTGTTGTTGTCCTTGTTCGGCTCATGTTTGTGCAGTTATGCTGCTGAGACTTTCTGGTGCAGCTTCTGACATTTCTAAAAGTCACAGACTCACAGCAAACTGCACAATCGTTCTGATCCCTCTTCCACCCTGATCTCTGAAAACCCACGAGGCCTCCACCATACACAAAGAACTACAGGCAACTAAGGAATGCTGCGAGTAGGAGAAATAGTCTTCCCTGGGGAAAAACATAGCGATTCATTCATTGTGTAATACCAAATGGTTAGCCCTAAAACATAAATACACCCCCCCCCCCCCGCACAACACACACAGAAGCAGATATTTCAGAGGATTTGGAGGGAGAAAAGGGGAGGAGAAGTGATGCTATTATTATAATATTAAGAATTAATTGTAAAACAAGCAAGAAAAGAAATGAAAGGAAGGAGGAAAATACAAAGTGCAAGTCTCTCCGGGACTTTGTCTAGAAGCGACATGCCACACGTAAGCTATTAGCAGATCTTACAGCCTAGCAGTCAAGCCAGTGCCAAGCAGATACTGATAAATTTCACAGAGGCGCATAAGGTGATGATTAAGCTGAAAAGAATTTGACTGGGGGGAAAACTCAGTCTTGAATTTATAGATCTATGACGACTCTGCGCATTTATGTAAAATTTCAGCCTTAAATCTGAGGCTGAACCGTTAATTTGCAAAGCAAGAGACAAGGTGACATGGTTGAACACTGTGAGCACTGATCATACCCGCAAAACTCTCTGCCTGGGTCACAGCAGCTGATGGACAGCGTACCTTTGAGAGAAGAGAGAAGCTTTTCCTTTCTGTCTTTAAAATGTTTTTATTAGTACATATAAATTACACATAATAATGGGTGTATTATGACATTGTCATAGATGTATATTATCATTTCTATCATTGTCACCTTTCGCCTTTTGTCTCCTCCTGTTTCCATTGATCTTTTTCTTATCCCTAACTTGCTCCTTTTCTACTTCATTTCCTTTTTTCTGTTTACATTTTTTATACAATATATTTTGATGTTCCCCCCAATTCCTCCCAGATCCTCCCCACCTCTCTTCTCATTCAACTTAAAGTTCTCATCCAACATCAAGCTTTCTCTTTTTCTCCAAAAATAAAACAAAACAAAAACAATCCCTCACCCCTCGAATCAAAACAATAAACAGTAGGAAAAAAAAAAAGAGCCAAAACAAAAAGAAACAGAAATCTCTGCAAAGGTTCAAGCCAAATGGGGTAACAACTCAGAGAGGGGAAAGTGGACATGAGGTCCCATACTTAACCAAGATATTGGTATCTGCTGGCAAAAGGAAATTCAGTTAAATCCAAAGGAGTGTCAGTTGATATATCAGCCACATTGAAGAGAAAGCCTCCTGACCAGGAGCAGTTGGCCAACACCCAATGAACTCTGTTTTGTGCACTTTTAAAGCCTGAGGTTTTTCTTTAGATGGCTGCTCTGGGGGAAGGTGCTTACTATCTGAGAGAGAACAATAGGCAAATGATATACTGTGTAGCTGTCTCAGGCTGCTCTAGTGAAATGCAAACACTTATTTTTCATGGGTTTGGAATCTGGGAAGCTGTGATTCAATTCCTGATGAATCCCCTCTTTAGACTTTTATAAAATGGGCTCCTAGCCATTGTGGCCTCACAAAGCAGGTAGAGACAGACAGAGAACTCTAGTCTTTCTTAGATGGACACTTATCCTGTCCTGAGGTCCCCACACTTATGACCTCATCAGAGGTTTCACCTCCTCTACTATCATATTGGAGCTTGAGGGATACCTTGGATTCATTACATATTTTATTTTGAATTAATTTTTGCTTTTATACATTTGGAAACCTGTTCTTGTTGCCAAATTCTTTGCAACCCTGACATTCAGCTTCATGGCCCTGTAAATTTAAGAAACTGAATATTTGAGTCAACACTGAGGGAAGTGGGTCACATCCTTAATCCTGCTGTGAAGATGAACTGGCTAAGGCTTACAAAGTTTCTTTTAACATGAAGTCACAGGATCAGTTGAGACCCTGGAGCTTTTCCTAGGCAGTGTGTCTTGATGCCGAGGGAGTAATACAGGACACCGTTGCTGACAAGCTGACTTGTAGAGATGACTCATAAGGAATGAGTTTTGTGTGTGTGTGTGTGTGTGTGTGTGTGTGTGTGTGTGTGTGTGTATGTTGTGTGTGTGAGAGAGAGAGACAGAGACAGAGAGAGACAGAGAGAGAGAGAGAGAGAGAGAGAGAGAGAGAGAGAGAGAGAGAGAGGAGTCTCGTCTAGCTTAGGCTGGCCTTGAGCTCACAGAATAGCCAAGGATAATTTTTGAACTCCTGCTCTTCTTGTCTCAGCCTCCCAAATGCTGGGATTACTGGCATGTATCCCCATCTCTGACTCTTTTTAAGGAACACAGGCAGACCAATGCAATAAGTCTAACTCCCTATCTCTTGTTAAGATTATTTGGAAAGGTCCTTAGCAAGAGGGCTTTGTTTATACTCATGGTTTGTGTCTGGGGGTTCTCAGGGTGTCAAGGCAGAGCCTTCAGGGGAATCGGAAGTAGCATGTAAATACAACAGTTCTTTCTTTTTACCTCCTCTGATAAAATATGTTTCCCACCATTAGCTTCAGACAGGACATGGAACAATGAGTTCTGACTGGTCTCAGGGGCTGGGATTATTCACTAGGGTCTTCAAAATGTATTCAGTTAGTTGAGCTCCAGGCAATTCTAAAAGCTGCAGAGCCATGCCTGGGCAGATGAGAAATGGGGTTTTCAGAAGGGCTCTTAGGCACCCCTGCAACTCTGCCTCTCAACCTCCCCCTACTTCTGTCCTGTTCCCTTTTTAGGGCCTATCCCCAAACCAGCTTTGTGTGTGCCACCACAGCCAGTCTAAAACCACTGTTAAACATTCATTGTTAGGAGGATGACTCTTTGATCAATAAAATAGTACTGTATATTCAAGCATGGCCTTTACAGCACTATATTAAAACAATAAATCAGGTATCAGACTCAGCATTCGAGCCAGCTTTTATTGCATTATTCCATTCTCCCCACCATCCTGCTTTAGAATCGCACCTCCTGCATTTATGATGTTGAAACATTCCACCAGTTATGTCCCCACGGCACTTTAATCTAATTCAACACTTTAAAGGGGTAGGTAAGTGTTTAGGACACTCGGCCAGACTCTGATCATTTTATGAAACTGTTGTTTTATAGAAGAGCATTACCTTTATTGCCAGATTCTATGGTGTGTTTGGCGGGGGGGACAATCTGGTTGCAATTATAAACAGCATTTTTTAAAGAGCTGCAGTAGAAAGCTCAGCCATTTGAAGATGAGATACAGCTTCCTCGATTGACTGTAGCATATTGGTACAAGATGCCTGGAGAAAGCAAGTCTAGCCTCAGTCTCAGGCTTCTCTTGCAGGCTTCGTACTAACTCTTGGTGCAGGTGGTTTCAATGGAAAAGCTGACATGTCTCTGCCCCAAAACACCAGGAGACATCCTAGCATAATCATCACTTATATCAAAGGACAGCCTTTATGGACTGGTCAGTGTAGTTTGTTAAACCCACCTCAAATGTACTGGATACCATTAAAACTCCAGAGCAGTGGATACCCACTTACAAGACAGAAGGTCAGACTTACAAAGGAGGAATTCTCACTGCAAAGCTGCCTCTTGGTCCCACAGGGAAGAAGTAGGCATCTGTCTCCATCTTCCCTCAAGCACCTGCCAGAATCCACGTGTGCAGTTGCTCAAAAGCTATCCTTTTATCTTACTCTTATTGGGTCATAGCTCAGAGCTAAAACTATTTTTAACCAACAATCCAAACTATGTCTGTAGTATGTTGTTCAAAATTCAAATGGCCTGTCTTTCATATACCATATGCCCCAAGAAACCAATAAATGGCAAACAAATGTCAATTATTAATGTATTTATTGGGTCCACAGTGCATTTAGGAGAAAGCATCATGGGATTTGGTCATCATGTGCTTTGAAGTCAACACACAGAATATGTGCTTTAAATCCACAACATAAATTTTGTTGTTCAACTTCTGCATGATCACCTGGCATTACGAAAGGGCAAAATGCACACCCACTCAGGGCTCAGTGATTACCTTTGTTACTTGATTCTTTTTGCTCTGACATCTAAAGTGGTGTGCAGGCATGTCCCAGTGATCAGCAGAGGTCTAAGTTGGTATGATCTTTGATGCCCTTGGAATTCTTGTCAGAACCTTTTAGTGCTCTTTGGTATTGAGTGGCTTGTGTGCTCAGCATTTTTTATGAGCTAGGAGGAGAGTGACACTAGAAAGGTGTATGTTCTGGCAAAATTGGAAGAACTGTTTATTGGCAGCCAGCCAGAACTAACAGGTATATTCCATGAGAATCGAAATCCTTACATGGTAAAGCACATGGGTCTTTCTGTTCCTTGTAGAGACATCTGTGAAGTACCCAGTTTTTTATGCGAGCACAGTTGAGCTGAACGTGAAGGCAACCAGTATCGGTCTTCTCTACCAAAACAGAATGTGAATGTGTCACAACCCTCAGTAAAAAGTGAATACATATAGGAAAAACTTTATTGTGTTTGATGTCTCTTTCTGAAGCCACTCTCTCAAAGCACTTGATTTCTACAGTCAGCGTATCTTTTCCTTTTCTGATCCCAGAAGCCTACACAGGTCACATACAATTCATAGGCATTGTATATGGAATGGACCCTCCGCTTTTTCAGTAAGGAAACTGAGGTTGCAACTTGACTAGTCTTCCAGACACAGAAGTAAGTGTTAGGGATTTGTTTTCCTAGCCCTCCAATCTAGTTTATCGTATTTCTGCTATTCTTCTGAGAGAGCATCCTGGGAGATACAGCTATCTTGCCAGTATACTCAAAGGTGTTCAATTCTGAACTCCACCCAGATATGGGATCACTACAGAGGGGATCAAGCCACATTCTAATTTATCTAACTTCTCTTCAGAAGGATGGAGCTCTACTAAATTCATGAGTGCAAGTTATGGGAAGAGTAAAATTAATCATCAAAGAACACAGTTCAAAGAAAAAGATATGTACAGTGGACAAATGATGTGTTGGGGGAACTTTGGGACTTTAGAGATGAACCATCTTTGGAGGAAGACACTCCTACTCTGGTTGTATTGCTCGAATAACTCATCATTGTCTATTTGGTAAACTTCCCTTAGGTACTGTTTGTGGCTAGCCTGCCAGTAAATTTTGTTTGCACTCAAACCCACCTACATAATGTTCCCCAGGTTGGCCTCATATGATGCTATATTTCAACCAAGCAGTCATTTATGTATGTCTGCATTGGATATTTGCTTACATGTCCTGATATGTTCCTCTCTCATGTCTTCTGTGGACCACATTCAAAGGACGTTTCTAGCCTCCTCTCTAGTATTTACACAAATGGAAAATACTGTGTATTAGAAAAACAGCATAAAAGCCTAAATGAATGGTGAAGCTGTTAGATGAATCTTGTTTGGAAGAACCTTCATGACTTGGATGTCATTGATGTAGAATTCACTGATTCAGACACAAACTTGGGGAAAATAATCATCAATAACCAAAACTTGGCTTCCTGAGATGTACTTGACCTTTCTGAGAACACATATTAAAAACTCCTTTGGGATCCTAATTCCATATCAATAATCAGTATGCAGATAGTTTACCAATCATGTAAATCTGATTGATAAAATGGATCCAGAAGAAAATAGAATTTTCAGTTTGTTTTATCTTATTTTGGCTAAAATGTATACCTGATAAGCTAGTATGTCTAAATATCCAGTAGTTTGGGGCTTGTAGAGTTTGTTTTGTCTTTTTTGGGGGGAGGTTGTTTTTTTATTTGTTTGAGTTTTTTTTTTGTTTGTGCTTTTATTTTTGTTTTTTGGTCCAGGCAGAGTTGATCTAATTAATCAGATTACTCTCTATTCATCATATATTTAGATTTCATAATCAGAAATTTTATTCTCGAAAGCAAATTATGTGAGGCTTTTGAGAATATTAAAAAAATATAAACTATAGAAGGGTTCCTTAAGAGGGTTATGGTATGCTTTGAGCCTCCTTTCTTGAATTTGGCTGAGACCCCCAGATGTGATAATTAATTTTTATGTCTAATATGGCCAGGCTTTGGTGCCCAGGTGTTTGGTCCACCATTACTGTGAATGTATCTATGAAATATTTTCTTTCTTTTCTTTTTAGATTGTCATGAGTAGCTCGCCTAATTAGTTGGAGGCTTTAGTGCCACACAGATGGACCTCCCCAAACAAATGAGAATTTTGCTTAAAGGTAGTCTTTGAATTCAGTGGTCCTGAATTTTATCTTGTTAGTTGTCCCATTCTTGTTGAAATTATATCTCAATTTTGTGATTCAGTCCTTAAAGTAAGTCCGTCTCTGTGTCTCTCATCTGACTCTGTGTCCATTTCTCTCTTGCGCCTATATTTCTATCTCCGTCTCTCATTCTCATCTCTGTCTCTGTTCCATCTCTATCATCTTTATTCTGACCTCTATCATATCTCCTTATTACCAGGAACGTCTCCTCTTAATTATGTAGTTGTAGGACCAGAGAGAGAAGCAGGTGAGATGAGAAAGGGAAGATTTTAGAATTTGGTGGGTACAGAAGTCTGGAACTACCTAGAAAGGATGAGATTCTATTAACATCTCTCAGCAGTCATTAAGACCTTTTAGCTAACTTCTCTAAGACTAGCCTATGCTAGTTATACTCTTTTGATCATTGCTTCAAAATCCTTTTCACTAAAAAAAAAAATAAATAAAATAACACAAAAGGATGCCTATTCTTCATGAGGAATAGTATACAAGTATGACACATATTTCCCTTCCTCAATTTTCTCTTGGAAATATTTCATTGTCTGAGGATAGCAATACATGGATTGGAGGCTTTTTATGCATGATGATATCTTCTGCAAACTGCTTTTGAATGAAACACCCAGGGCAATTTATCAAACAAACAGCTTTTGACTCTCCCTTTTCCCAGGGGTGGATGAAACTTCAGTAGGTGCATTTGGCGTTTAACATGAGAAGCTTGTGAAGCTGAAATGCATAGCATGTGAGAGGTGAGTCAATCTTACCTCTTTCATTAAGGAAAGAAAATAATGTATCAGGCTTTTTAAACGCTCCAAGTCCTGGCCTAGGTGCTTTCATTTATGTTAGACTTCACACATGCATACTCATTTTTATTTTGTTTCTTGAGAGAGAGTCTTGCTATGTGGTCCAGGCTGGCCTTGAACTTGCTATGTAGTCCTGGCTGGCTTTAGATTTGCAATCCTACTGCCATTACCTTGAAAATGCTGCACAGATATGTACTACTGCCACTCCTGGCTGAATTTAACACACATTGCACACACGCACATGCACACGCATAGGCGCACACACACACACACACACACACACACACTTTAATCATCACAGCATTTATTTACATTTACACATTCAGCTAATTTTTTAAAGATTTTTTTTAATAATTTATTTTTTATTTCTTCAAGTTACATCTCAATCACAATCCCCTCCCTACTCCCCCCTCCAGTCCCACCCTTCCACCCTCCTCCCCCTCAACCCCCCCATCCTCTTCCCTTCTTTTTTTTTTCAGTTTAAGGTATTTCTTTTTTCCCCCCAACAGCTCTTCCTTTCAGTCCAAAAAATGGTTCTTTTTCTTATAACTATAAATACAATACAAAACAACAGAAATAAATAGGCCACAATTATAAGAGTTATATGGCTTAGCATACATTCCCAATGTCCAGTCCATATGTATTTGGCACCAGACTTTAACATTCTACTATCTAACCATCTCCATGTGTTTAAAGTTCTATATCTAACTCAGCTTTCATAATAACTTGCCTCATAATTTTAAAAATATCTTCTTAGATCCAGAACACCCTCTTGATTCCTAAACAACTCAAAATTTAACTATGAGACTCTAGCTATCTATTCTTCAACCAACTCAGAGACCTGAGAGGGATAAATATATCTGATTAATCAGCTAATTTTTTACCAAGGGCCTACCAAAGAGCAGATCTGAGGTCCAGCATTGGGTTTGTAAAATGAGCATGGGACTCTAGTGCAGAAAGCAGACACTGAGCATCCAATCTCCCGGGAGCCATTTCAGCCTCCAACACCAGAACCAGGCTGCCATCTGCAACTATTAGTCACAGGCAGCCCTCTGGGATCACCAGTCTACTCTCCCATGCATGATTTCTGCCTAAAAACCCAGACCCAGGCAGCCATTTGGGACTATTAGTCCCAGGTTGCAATCTGGGACTACCAGGCGCCATCTCAGCCTGCAACCACAGAACCAGGTGGCCACCAGGAACCACCAGACCCAGATGCCATCAGGAAACACCAGGAGGCCTGCGGCCACCCAGGAAAACCAAAGGCCTGTTGCCATCTGGGCCTACCAGCTCTACCTGCAATCCCAGAGGCCTACTATCATCAGGAACCATCACCATGTACCCAGCCAGCAGCTGAAGTTCCCAGTGTCCCCTAAGAAATGTCGGCCTCAGCCTTCACACAAGCTGTTCTCTTGAAAATACGAATGTTCTGCCAGAGCCAGAGAGAAAGGAGGTGTGACCTTCCTGGTGTGTCTGTGTAAGTACAGGGAATTCCTTCCCCCCAACCCCAAGGTGAGGGTGAGGGGCCTTGGCCCAGCTGGAACTCCTGCCTAAGCCATTCTCCTTCCGGTGTTTAAGATGATTTTGACAAGCAGTGTGATGAATGCCTATTAAACAAATGCAGGGCCAGTCAGAGCTAAGGTCTGAATATGTCCATCTCTGCCAGGGCCAGGGGGATGGGCAGTGATGGCAGGAGCCCCATTTTCCAGCACACTCTAGCAGCAGCCCTGTAGAGTGTGGCGTCCAGAGGACTCCTAGGCCACATCCTGCTTACTCTTCTATGCCCATCCAGCACTTGCTGCCTGGATCAGCTGCAGTCAAATTTCTGGGAAAAAGGTTGGAGAACCTAGTGTCACTGCTCCCGCATTGAGGGGGACAGGTGAGAGCCAAGAGTGAGGGGGTCTCTCGAGAAGCCAGACCTGGAGCACCATGACCAACCAGATGACAAAAAAACCCTTGGCCCTATGGCACCACTAGAACCCAGGTACCCTACTGCAGCAAGCCCTGGATATCCTAACACACCTAATGTGCAAGAAAACGACCTTAAATCTGATGTTAGGAAGATGTTAGAGGCCTTAAAAGAGGAAATGCATAAATCCCTTCAAGAAATACAGGAAACAACAATCAAACAGGAGAAGAATGTCCAAGATTTGAAAATGGAAATAGAAGCAATAAAGAAAACACAAACTGAGGCAATCCTGTAGATGAAAAACCTGATAAGGAGAACAGAAAGTACAGAGACAAGCATCACCAACAGAATACAAGAGATGGAAGATACAGGCCCAGAAGATACAATTGAAGAAATTGATAAACTGGTCAAATAAAATGTTAAATCTAAAACGTTACTAACACAAAACATTCAAGAAATCTGGGACACCATGAAAAGACAAAACTTAAGAATAATAGGAGTAGAAGAAGACTTTCAGTCTCAAGGCCTGGAAAACATTTCAACAAGATCATAGAAGAAAACTTCCCCAACCTAAAGAAAGAGATGCCTATAAACATACAAGAAGCTTACAAAACACCAAATTGACTAGACCAAAAAAGAAATTCATCCTGCCACAGAGTAATCAAGACACGGAATGTACAGAACAAAGAAAGAATATCAAAAGCTTCAAGGGAAAAAGGCCAAGTAAAAAATTAATGCAGACCTGTCAGAATTATACCCGACTTCTCATCAGAGACTCTTAAAGCCAGAAGGGCCTGGGAAGATATCTTGCAGACCCTGTGACACCACAGATGTCAGTCCACTATACTCAGCAAAATTTTCAATCACCATAGATGGAGAAAACAAGATATTCCATGATGAAACCCAATTTAAACAATACCTGTCTGTAAATTCAGCCCTACAGAAGGTGCTAGAAAGAAAACTCCAACCCAAGGAGGATAACTACATCCAGGAAAACACAGGAAATAAATAATTTCCAAAACAAAAGAAGGTAAACATACATGTACACAATCTACCAGCATTAACATTAAAATAACAGAAATTAGCACTCATTTGTCACTAATATCTCTCAACATCAATGGACTCAATTCCACAATAAAAAGACACAGGCTAGCAGAATGGATTCTAAAACAGGAACCATTATTCCACTGCATACAAGAAGTACATCTCAGCAACAAAGATAGACATTATCTCAGGGTAAAGGGCTGGGAAAAAGTATTCCAAGCAAATGGACTTAAGAAGCAAGCAGGAATAGCCATTCTTGTAGCCAGTAAAACAGACTTTCAACTAAATCTAATCAAAAGAGATGGGGAAAGATACTTCATACTTATTAAAGGAAAAATCCACCATGATGACATCTCAATTCTGAACATTTATGCCCCAAATCAAGGGCACCCTCATTCATAAAAGAAACACTACTAAAGCTTAAATCACACATTGATCCCTACATATTAATAGTGGGAGACTTCAACACCCTGCTCTCACCAGTGGATAGATCATCGAGACAGAAACTAAACAGAGAAATAATGAAAGGAAAAGACACCATGAATCAAAGAACTGATATCTACAGAAGTTTTCATCCAAACACAAAGGTTTATAACTTCGTCTCAGCATCTCACAGAACCTTCCCCAAAATTGACCATGTACTTGGCCACAAAGCATCAGCAGATACAAGAAAGTTGAAATAACCCCCTGTATCTTAATGGATCACCATGGATTAAAGCTGAACTTCAACAGCAACAGGAACAACAGAAAGTCTACAAACTCATGGAAACTGAACATATCTCTACTCAATGACCACTGGGTCAGGGAAGAAAAAAAGAAAGAAATTAAAAACTTCCTAGAATTCAATGAAAATGGAGGCACAACATACCCAAAATTTTGGGACACCATGTGCTGAGAGGAACATTCATAGCATTAAGTGCTTTCATAAAGAAATTGGAGAGATCTCATTCTAGTGACTTAAAAGCACATTTGAAAGCTCTAGAAAAAAAGAAGCAAACACACCCAAGAGGAGTAGATGGTAGGAAATAGTCAAACTCTGGGCTGAAATTAATATATTAGAAACAAAGAGAACAATAGAAAGAATCAATGAAACCAAGAGCTGGTTCTTTGAGAAAGTCAACAAGATGGATAAACCCTTAGCCAAACTAACTAAAAGGCAAAGAAACAGTATCCAAATCAACAAAATCAGAAAAATGAAAAGAGGGACATAGCAACTGACACTAAGGAAATCCAAAGAATTATAAAGTCTTAGTTCAAAAGCCCATAACCCACAAAATTGGAAAATCTAAATGAAATGGATGATTTTCTTCATAGATTACAGTTACCAAAGTTAAATCAGGATCAGATAAATAAAGTAAACAATCCCATAAATCCTAAGGAAATACAAGCAGTTATCAAAAGTCTCCCAACTAAAATAAGCCCTGGACAGATGGTTTTACCACAGAATTCTACCCGACATTCAAAGAAGAGCTAATATCAATACTCCTCAAACTCTTCCACAAAATAGAAACAGAAGGAACTTTGCCAAGCTCATTCTATGAAGCCACAATCACCTTGATATCTAAACCACACAGAGACTCAACTAAGAAAGAGAATTTCAGACCAATTTCCTTCATGAACATTGATGCATATATCAATAAAATACTGGCAAACTGAATCCAAGAACACATGAAAAATATCATCCACCATGATCAAGTAGGCTTTATCCTAGGATGCAGGGATGGTTCAACATACAAAAATTCATCAATGTATTCCACCATATAAACAAACTGAAAGAAAAAAAATCATCTCACTAGATGCTGAAAAAGTCTTCAACAAAATCCAAACCCATTCATGATAAAAAAAAAATGGAGAGATCAGGGATAGAAGGCTCATACCTAAACATAATAAAGGCAACATACAGCAAGCCTATAGCCAACATCAAATTAAATGGAGAGAAACTTAGAGCAATTCCACTAAAATCAGGGACAAAACAAGGCTGTCCACTCTCCCCATATGTTTTCAATATAGTACTTGAAGTTCTAGCTAAAGCAATAAGAAAACTAAAGGAGATCAAGGGTATACAAATTGGAAAAGAAATCAAATTACCCCCATTTGCAGATGATATGATAGTATACATAAATGATCCCCAAAATTCTACTAGAGAACTTCTACAGCTGATAAACACTTTCAGCAAAGTGGCTGGATACACAATTAAGTAAAAAAAAAAAAATCAGTAATCTTCCTTTATACAAATGATAAACAAGCTGAAAAAGAAATAAGGGAAAGAACTCCCTTCACAATAGCCACAAAAAATATAAAATACCTGGAGGTAATACTAACCAAGCACGTGAAAGACCTGTTTGACAAGAACTTCAAGTCCCTGAAGAAAGAAATGGAAGAAGATATCAGAAGATGGAAAGAGCTCCCATGCTCATGGATTGGTAGTATTAACATAGTAAAAATGGCCCTCTTACCAAAAGAAATTTAGAGTTTTAATGCAATTCCCATCAAAATTTCAACACAAGTTTTTACAGACCATGAAAGAACAATTCTCAGCTTCATATGGAAAAAAAATCCAGGATAGTGAAAACAGTCCTGTACAATAAAAGAACATCTGGAGGCATCACCATCTTCAAGCTGTACTACAAAGCAATAGTAATAAAAACTGCATGGTACTGGAATAAAAACAGACAGCTTGACCAACTGAATCAAATAGAAGACCCAGAAATGAACCCACATGCCTACAGACACATGATTTTTGGCAAAGATGCTAAAAAGAATGGTAAAAAGAATGGTAAAAATGGTAAAAAGAAAGCATCTTCAACAAAGATGCTGGTATAACTGGATGTCAACATATAGAAGAATGCAAATAGATCCATATTTATCACCCTGCACAAAACTTAAGTTGAAGTGGATCAAAGACCTCAATATGAAATTGGATACACTAAATCTAATAGATGAGAAAATGGGAAAAACCTTGAACTCATTGGCACAGGAGACAACTTCCTGAACACAACACCAATTGTGCTGGCACTAAGATCAACAATTAATAAATGGGTCCTTATGAAACTGAAAAACTTCTTTTCTGTATTTCTATATACTTTATTTTAATCATATCCTACTGTAATACTGATATATTCAAATTAAAAGCAATTCCACCATATAATAACACTTAGCATAAATTGTCAATACAAACAGAAATATTTCTTTCGTTACATTTTCTGTAAGGCCAAAGACACTGTCAATAGAACAAAATGGCAGCCCACAGATTGAGAAAGTATCTTCACTACCCCACATCAGACAGAGGGCTAATATCCAAAATATATAAGGAACTGAAGAAATTAAATACCAACAAGTTAAATAATCTAATTTAAAAAATGAGGTATAGAGCTAAGCCAAGAATTCATTACAGAGGGATTTCTAATGACTGAGAAGCAACTTAAAGAAATGCTGAACATCTTTTGTCATAAGGGAAATGCAAATCAAAACAACTCTGTGATACCATCTCACACCTCTCAGATTGACTAATATCAAAAACTCAAGGACTGCACATGCTGGCGAGGATGTGGAAAAAGGGGAACACTCCTCCATTTCTTGTGGGAGTGCAAACTTGTACAACCACTTTGGAAATTCATCTGGCACTTTCTAAGAAAATTGGGAATAATTATACCTCAAGACCCAGCTATACCACTTCTGGGCCTATACCCTAAGTATGCAACACCAAATCACATGAACATCTCCTCAATTATGTTCATAGCAGTTTTATTTGTAATAGCCAGAAACTGGAAACAATCCCGATGTCCCTCAACCAAGGATAAAGAAATTGTGGTACATCTACACAATGGAGTACTATTCCATAATCAGAAACAAGGATATCATGAACTTTTTAGGCAAATGAATGGAACCCGAAAAGATCATCCTGAGTGAGCTAATGCAGACCCCAAAAGACACCCATGGTATTTACCCACTCATAAGTGGATATTAGCCATTAAGTACAGGACAGTGGTGCTACAATCCACAGACCCAATGACACTAAGTAACAAGGAGGGTACAAGGGATGATCCTTGAATACCTCTAAGTAGGGGAAATAAAATGGACATCGGAAGTGGATGAAGAAAGTGATCCAGACAAGAATTCAACATTACTGCCATTTGAGAAGCTTTATCTAGAAGAAAATGGAAATAGATGCAGAGACTCACAGCCCAACATTAGGTGAAAATCAGAGTCTTGAGGGAGAGTCAGGTGAAGGTTTGAGGAAGCTGGAGAGATCAAGAACACCACAAGAAGACCTATAGCCAATTAACTGGGAGAGAAGGGAGCTTATAGAGACTGAACCAAAAACCGAAGAACATGCATGGACTGGTCGGTCCTAAGCATACTATACATATGAAGTGGATGGGCTGCTTGGTACTCAAGTGGATTCCCTAACAACTGGAACAGGGACTATCTCTGACTTGGACAAGGTTGCCTCCCTGTAGATCCTATTTTCCTAGCAGAAGTGCCTTGTCTTGTCTCAGTGGAAGGGGAGGCAATTAGTCCTGATGTGATTTGACATCCTGAAGTGGGTTGGTACTGGGTTGTGTGTTGGGGGTATGGGGGAAGTGGGTAGGAGAGTGGGCCTGGGACAAGGGAGGGGAATGGAGACTTAAATGTAAAATAAACAAATTAATAAAAAAGGAAGCAGATACTCAAATGAGCCACACTGTGCAGGAACAGGGTGGAGTGATGATGTATATTAGGAGTCCCTCATTTAAGAAGAACTAATGGGGTGATGTTATGCATTCTAAATGTTAATTAACCTGCTCCCACAAGCTTGGTTGCTCTATGCCAAGTGGAGTTAGGTTATCTTTCTTGTTAACCATTGTATCTAATTGGTTAAATAAATCCTGAGGCCTGAGATTGGGCAAAGAGAAAGGTAGGCAGGGCAAAGATTCATGGACTTCTCGGGCAGACAGAGAGCATCTTAGGTAGAAGAAGCCTCCAGAGGGAAGAAGAGAAGAAGCCAGGAGTGGGAGAAGGAGACACAAGCCATGGATTTCAGAAAAGAACCACATGGCCTGAAACATCAGCATAACCTGGAGAAAAACAGCCTGGGGGACATATGTATATTTCACAGGGCTTTATTCAGGGATAGAATTATGAGCTAGCTTAGATGGGCAAGATTACACAAACCAGGCCAAGTCTCGTTAAAATCCATCAAGAGTCAATGTGTTTATTTATAATGGTGAGTTAAGGATTAACACTGCCAACCCAATTAAATATAATTACAAGTAAGTAATTTAATGATTTACTTGTACAAAGAATTACTTATCTTTTAATATTTTTCAGTTGAAAAATTGAGGATTAGCATAATGAAAATGATTGGGCTAACCAGTAAGTAATGAAGCCAGGATTGTCTGTCATTTGTATGATTCCATCATATTTCTCAGAGGTGGTGGTTTGAATAGGTATGGCCCTCACAGACTCATGTGTTTGAATGCTTGGCCATAGGGAATGACATATCAGTGACTACCTGGACAGTTCCCGTTTTCTCTCCATACATTACAGCATCAATCTTCAGCCTTTTGGTCCCATTTCTCTGACAGACATTGATTGTAGAGCAGGAATTATGAAGGACTTACCTACCCTGTCTTGGCAGAGCTAGGCTGTCGACTTACCTGCTACCAAGTTTTGTCCTTTTTGGACAGCAGTCTGTCTATAGTTGAAGCAAGGGGTTTTTCATGCCAAGAGATAGGCTTGCCACACACCAAAAGGAACATGGACATAGACTTTTTTTCCTTTTTCTTTTTCCTTTCTTTTTTTGCTGTTGTTGTTTGTTTTTGTGGGTTTATGTGTTTGTTGGTCTGTTTTTTAGTTTTCCCTTCCTAGCAAGGAGACACCTCTCACTGGTGGTACTACCTCGTAGGTCCCCAGTGTATGAAGAGGCTCTTGGCCCTCATATGACTCCTAAACTGTGGCGAGGGACTGTTATGTAGGGACACTCCACCCCAGAGGAACAAGAGGGAAGGATTAGGGGGTAGAGGATGGGAGGGCGGGGCTGGGAAGGGGGGAAAGAGGACAATATGATGGAGAGGTAACCAGAATTGTTTCTTATGCCTCTGAACTGAACCTTCCATTTCCTGTCATCAGGAGCCTGGAGACACCATAGGTTACTTGTAGTTGCTCGACACACATCTTATAGGCCTGCCTTCATCAATGCTAACAAATCTTACCATCAAGTGTTGATTCCTTTATCCTGTTACCAACTGGCTCAAGCTCTCTGGCTTACTCAGGTATATATTAGATTTAGCCTACCCTGATTATTTCCTTTTAATCAACCCAGATAAATTAAATTATGACTTTGATTGCACTTTTAAAGAATATCTTTTGCCATAAATATAACATTGTTATAAAAGTGGTATCACATCTATTAATATAATGCAGCAAAGTGAGATGTGTTCATTATCTGGCCAGATTGTGGCCATGCCAGGAAGTGATAACACACCACATTTGTTCCATATCTTCTTGAGTTTTTTGATGGATTCTTAGCTCAAGTTTCTGTAACCGAACTTTTAATTATTATTTATCACTTATTTATTTATTACTAAATTCACTTATAACAAACACCAACAATTTCTTAACTATTAATCCTATAAATTCCTACAACCCCTTTAACCTATCCACTAAACCTATTGATAATTATAACAACTACTTTCATAACCTTTTAGAATGATACAGTCTCTGGGGCAGGTCCTCAGTCATCAGGAACACAGTTGTAGATTCTTTAACGCACTTAGCAGTCCTTTTTCTGGATCTCTCAGATGCAGGTTCGTCAGGGTAAGTTGGTTATTGCAGTCTCACCTTAAATAAGGCTTCATGCTTTCTTCTCTGTGGAAGACCCCAGCTGTCTGCAGGCCAACTTACTTCTTTTGAATCAGGAACTCAGCTGCTCTGCCTCAGTCCTTAAAGCCAGGCACAATTTCCCCAGGCCACTGATCGGACAGATCAAACCCCTCCAGGCAAAAGCTGAGCCACAGGGTCCAGTCCTTGGCCTTTTGGTGTCTTGCTCAGGCTTTCTTTGCTCACAAGCTTCTTTCTGCTTCAGGGACATAGCTGGCCATCAATGGCCAGCCCTTTTTTCAGCAGGAATCTTGGAGCTCTCTAGCATCAGGGGCCTCTTCTTTTTCTGGGCTCCATGCACTGTCCTTAAATAGGAGGAACTCTGTTTCAGCTTAATTTGGGCTCCGCCCACTTAGGAGCTGAAAACAATGTCAGGCCAGATACTTTGTTTCTTCAAGTCCATTAAGTCTTTCCTGTTTTCCTGACTTCAACCTTGTTTTTCAGTCTATTGAGTCTTTCCTGTTTTTGCTGACTTCATGCTGATAATGCTCTTCAGGCCCTGAATTAAGAGACAGTATCAGAAACTCCTATATATTTTCTAAATCTAATTTATCTAACCCCTACAGGTTTCCATATTCTTTTTACCTGGGCAAGTTTTCTCAGAATTTGGCCTCTCATCATCTAGGAATATGGACTTTTTACATGGGCATTGCTTTTATGTGAAGATGCCAGATGCTGAATGCAGTTCTCAAGGGCTCAGCTCTGATTTGCTCCCTTCTGGAACAATTTCAAGTCCTCTTCCCTCCTTCTGATAACATAACAAGTGCGGGGTTCATAAACCAGTTTATAAAGTGCTTGGCTGCATCCTTTGCCCTGAATGATTTTTCTAGTGCCAGTAGATAGTGCTGTTATTACCTGGGCGACTAGCCGGGCTCTTACAACCAGCTCTTTTGTCTCGTAATAACTATTCCTCTGAGTTTCAGAGGTTTTACCTTTTTTAATGTTTAAAAGGAACCACCAGGAAAGGTTATGAGGTAGAAAGTTGGAGTGACACCGTAGACATGTGGGAATACACATAGTCTGATCCATGTCTTCAGCATGCAGGCAGATGTGGCAAGCCAGAGGTTATTATGAGTTTCATAATATCTATGTATTTTAATCTTGTTGCACAGAAATGGAAATGATAATGCTGCATCTTAGCAATCACTTCTGTAGCCACTCAAGACATCAAGAAGCTGTGACATTATAGTGGTCAGGGGATGAAGGCCTGAGCGTGAGAAACCAGGAGACAAGAGTGATCACAAAGGCAGCCTGACCAGCAGGGAGTTTGAAGCAGGTGTTAAATAAACGGAAGCTAGTATTTAAACTCTGCATGGATCCCAGTAGTTGAGGGTATCAGAGAATTATTCATAAGGTATGCATCAGCAAATGCACTGTCTTACAAACAAGGGAGATAAATGTTGCAGAGAATGTAGCTCAGGAATAAACACCATTACTCTCACTAGCAAAGCCACAGCTCAAACGACGGCTTTGGGGCTATAGGAGTAGGAGTTTGCACATCTGTATGTCCAAAACAACAGTGGACAGTAGGTATAATGGAAGCAGGACTTTAAAGATGCCCTTTAACTCTGGAGACTCTTCTAGAATGGTAGAGAAATGAGGAAAGCCTAAGCTTCATTTCCCTGCCAGCGGTGGGTTACCTGCCCCCACCTCAGCATCCCCCAACCCTCCCCACAGTATAGCAGACAGCCATTGTGTTTCTTTGGCTGATCTGCACCCTGCCTCTTTCCAGCACTCTAGTAGCTGCTTTTGCCTAAATATTCCATCCCTACCTGTACCACCCCTGCACCACTGTGCCAGCATCTTAATTTCTGCATTTTTCCAACCTTGTGTGCATGAATGGGCTCTGATTTCCCATCGTGGCTGTCATTGTATTAAGAACACCACGAGTGGGTTTGAACATTGAGTTTGGATCCAGCCCCTCTCCTCAGCTCCACTGTCAGCTGCCTGGCCTTTCCCCACCTGGCTGTATTACCTTCCTTTCTTCCTTAATACATCTCCATTGCCTTTTCCCTGAGTTGCTTTTTATTTACCCTATAATCATTTTCTCCACCAGTTAATAAATGGTGTTCTGTCTACCTTTTTCCCTGTTCAGTGGGTAATGTGGTCTTGATGTGCTTTCTGTCATTCACCTAAAAGCCGTTATTAAGTAGCATAGTAAGGGTGTCACCTTTTCAGAGGGTGTGTGCTTTCAGCACCAATGGGGGCCTCCAGTGGGACTTGCTGTTCCCCTCTGACTTGCCAGGCTCAATTTGTTCACACAGAGAGTAAATGGTGTAAATTTTCTTGCAGTAGTACAAACAGCAGGCTTTCCCTGCTGTCTTCATGCATGGGTGGATGTGCTGTTTGTCCACCATTTTCATCACTATCTGATTGTGAGCAATAACTTGAAGACAGCTGAAGCTTAGCTGGCTGTGAATTTTATTTTCCAGGATGTCTTTGGCCTATCTTGACTAAAATGACCAAACCAATATCAATGGATTGATAACAAAAATGCTTTTCTTTATATATATATATATGTATGTATGTATGTATGTATGTATGTATGCATGCATGCATGTATGTATGTATTTATTTATTTAGTAAACCTGCCACACTTTTAGTGGAGTTGAATTACAACCACAAATCAAATTTTTTCCTTCACAGATCATATTGCAGGCGAATAGCTATTATTCTTAGCCTTGTTTCATTTAGTATTTCCTTCAAGAGCTGTCTTCTTTGGGCAGTGTGTGTATGTGCGTGCATGCACGTGTGTGTGTGTGTGTGTGTGTGTGTGTGCCTGTACATATATATGTATGTGCCTAAATTCATGGAAGCTAGGAAATAACCTTGAGCATTGTTTCTTATGGACTAGTTACCTGATTTTTTTAAAGACAGTCTTCCCCTGGTCTCAAACACACAAATTAGGCTAGGCTGGCTGGCCAGTGAGCCACAGGGATCCACTTGTTTACATTCCTATTGCTGGGAATCAAATGAATCTAACTATGTCTTATTTTTCTATGTGAATCCTGGGGTTTGAGTTCAGGTCCTCTTGATTGCAAAGTAAACAATTCACTGGCGGAGCTATCTTCCCAGCTTCATAACATTTTATTAATAACCAAGGAAACATATGCTCATCAAATCAAAATGATAAAATATAGAGAATTTAAAAATAAAAGAAAATACTCTTCAAATCCTACAATTCAGAGATAAACATGTTTTATCTATAATTATAAATGTGCACATGTGGCTATGTAGTAATAGTGTGGAATGTGTGTGTGTGTTATAAACTATCAGAATTTTAGAATCATTCATAGAACTATGCAGTATGCTTAACATAATGGAACTTGATTTCATGTTAATCCATATTAATCTGTTTTCATTTTATGAGCTAAATAAGACATTATTATATCAGTGTAGCATACTTTTCTATAATAGGTTACTTATTCTTGGCCATTTAGTTTGCTTCAAACTTTACATTATGTATACAAATTTTGAGATAAATCTTTACCACACCTTTAATTTCCCTTTTATAGATTATTGAGTCAATAAAGACATGTTTGGATCTCTAACAACGTTCTGATAAATCACTACCCCCAGTCTCTGCTGCCCAGGTCATTTTTTATCAGTGCATTCATTAATCATTTGATGGCATGTACCCATTTTCTCTTCAGCTGGTAGGTTTGAGTAAGCAGAGATTCAGTGGCCTGGAGACAAAACTGGATTTGTTCTTGGAAAGTGGGGTAGCAGTGTCAAGCCTCACAGCAGATAGAGTGTAAACTGTGCCAGGCAGACTTCAGAAGCTTCCAGATAGCGCCAGAACAATGCTCAGACTTCTCAGCCCTTTCAGCGTGCTTCTGCGGCCCTTCTTTTTTGCCTGATCTATTTATCGTCACTACAGACCTCATATTGAACTGTATGTCCCACCTCTGCTTTTCATGTCACCTCTTTCACTGCCTTGACATCTGCGGGTGATGATTCTCCACTTGACTGATCAATTAAACCTTGCCTGGACAGCCCAGGTCAGATTAAATCCATGCCTATCTTGTAGGGTTTCTTTGTGGTCACTTTCAGGAAGTTAACCTGTAGAAAAACCATGACATAGATGGGAAAGATGTGTTCTACACAGTTACTAGGAAATAGAGCCATAAGCTGTGCTCTGGGGGAGCCTATTGTTAAGCCCTCTGAGAAACCCATCACATTTTTTTATTATCCCCTCCAGGAATCATAGAGCTTGCTATTTTCAAGCCTGTGTTACATGGAAAAATCAAAGCTTAAATCACACTTGCCTCTTGTTTTTGCTTAGTTCCAATCTCTTGTTTTTATTTCCTGAGCAAGAATTAGCAGGAGGAAGGCATTGTGCTTAGGTGGAATGAAGACAACAGAGTATCTGAGGATCTGGTGCACAAGGGGCACCTGACTTCTTTTCAAACCCCTCTTTCCTTTCCAAGGGAGATTACGCTTCCATGGGTTGGGGAGAATCCATGACAACCACTCAACTTAAATGCCAACACTGAGATCACTTGGAATCACATCCAAAGCACTTCCCCCAACCTGCTCAATGAATTCCCTCCCAGTTTCTTTGACTCTTTAGGCAGATGAGTTTGATGAGAGGGTAGAGTTGCTAGTGATGATAAAGGGCTTTGCTAGTTTGGGATGGAAGTTATAATTGGTGTCGCACTGGCACCCTGAGATGTACACATCTATGTTTGTATGTAGATGTGCGTGTATGTGTAGGTACACATGTAGACATAGAGTCTATAGCTCATGCCCACACCTTCTCACAGTGGCTAGAGTGGTTTAGAAGTGTAAAGAAAGAAGGGAACAAAATTTTCAAAGGGAGGTATGTGGTAATCTCCTTGGTCAGGCTTTGGGATCAACCAGTTGACCAAGGTTGGTGATTTATTAGTTGGGAACAGACACACTCAAGCGCTTAACATTGATGGATATTTTTCTCATTACATTTCAAACATAGAAAATGGTCCTCTCTGAATGAAGAATCTGGGGCCTCTCTAGTCATTAGTCATATGAAACTTTCTTTCTCTCTTGGTGTTACAGAGAGGGGAAAAATGACAAGAACTAAAGAACACTCCTTGCTTTGAATTGCTTCCATAGAGAACAAAATGAAATGTTTGAGTTTAGTACCTCTATTAGCTTGATTGCTTGCTTATTTTCCTATTTTAGTGGTTGTTGTAATCCAACCTTTAATTATGTGGGAACTAAGAATAATTGAGTGTGTGCTGTGATGGGTGCATAAGAGTACACCTTAACTCTCCAGTGGGTCCCCGTGGCACCTATAGTAGAATCTAAGTCTATCATAGTTCAAGGGAAGTGCTTAATTAATGCTTGCATATGGGATAAACCAGTGAAACTTCAATCACATGTAAGGGAAGGCAGATGCTCTCAAAACCCTGGGAAACTTCAAAGAGATAATTTAATATTAGATACTCCAGGGTTAGAAACATATACTTAGCATTTGTCTTTTGAGTTTGTCTGGTTTCAATCCTGGACTAGTGTGGAATTACTCTCAGCAGCCAAATACAGTTGGGCAGCCTGAAGGAAGCCCTTTTGTTCTGATGGGCACATCAGACTGTAGACCTCCCAGGAAGTGCCAGTTGATTGGCGCAGTTGCCAGTTTCTCTGACTTGTGTAATTGTATGCTCATGCAGGTGCGTTCTCTCAGAGAGCCTCTGGACTGACAGAGATCATGTGATAAATATTCCTTACTCCTTCTGCTGTAATAGTGATGTTTCAGGGGCAGTGGAGATAGTTGTAGTAACTGACTGTTCACGGACATAGATTTGGTAAAAGGGTCCACAGACTGGATTTGAAAGGAACTCTATCTTGTCTTATTTAATACTCTGGAAACCACATGTACTTTATTAACACTAATTGAATGAGTCAACGAATAAGTTTCAGATCACATCCAAATAAGCTCCAAATCACATCTAACTAAGCTATAATGGCATGTAAAGCACTTAGCATGTTTTTGGAGATGATCTCATTCCAAGTCAGTGGAGAACTTAGGTGTTTTGTATATGGTCTGCCCCATATTTTTACTTTATTTAAAAACAACCCTCATCCATCTGCCTTAGATCTTGGAAGCACTTAATTATAAATCTGTGACTGCTAAACTCAGCTAAAACCAAGCCATGACTCATCTCAACCTTACTGAATTTTCATGGTCTACAGCATCTTGGGTTAGTTTTCTAAGCAAAAGGAAGCCATTTGCTTGATGACAACCTGCTAATTTAAATATACCTTAAAGTATGGATTTTCCATAAACTCAGTAAACAGCCCAGCATATCTGTTTGGCTTTTAATTCTGAAATTTATTAGCTCTTTCTGGCCATTTGCAGGTGTAAGCTCATTCCTAATTGTTTCATTTTTATTCTTACCCCAAACACACTAAATCTTAGTGGGGGTTCTTCTAACATTAAACGGGAATGTGGTAGCTATAGAAAAAGTATTTCAAACACATTAAATTTAGCAACAATATAATAACGTTTACAAGCTGTTCATAAGAACTCATTTTGACTTTCAAAGAGTAATTGTGATGAAGCATTCATTAAAGGGACCCTCCAGATGGACACATTGTCCTCACCTCAAGTCATTGACATGACAGTTTTATTTGTCTATCTCTGAGTCATTCAGAGCTGTGAAAATTCCCATCTTTCTAGTTTAAATATAGAACTGGTGGAGAATGTGTTCTGCTGTTTGGCAGTATTGCCGACACACTCTGTTTGTTTATGGTACGTTGGGAGAGCCATTTTAATAAGGTCATATTTGCAATTTAAATGAACTTTAATATTTCTCGCAAAGTCTGGGGCTGGTTATTTATGCAAGGGGTGAACATGGTGAAAATTTATGGTTTAAAAATATAATTCTGTTTCTTTTCCAAATGGTGTATCTCAGGTGATAAACGCTTTCAACTATATTTAGAAGTTTTTTCCTTAGAAAAGAGCAGAAAATCCAAATCAGTGAAATAAATCATGGCTCTAAATGGCGTTGCTAATATGATATTCTTGGTGCTTTTCCCATTAAAAATTTTACTCCAAACCCCTATGTATGGACTCATGAGTAAATATCGCTCAGTCACTATCAAATGGGGGATTTGTTCTGCTCTGCTTATTATAACACAAGCAAACAAGCAGAGCAAAACAAAACAGAACAAAGACCATTGCCTGAACTTTAGTGAGCGACTATTTATTGAATGTGTTTCATTAATACTTGATGGAAAGGATTCAGTTGTTTCAAGGTGAGAGGGGCCTCACTTGTAATTTGTTGGGAAATTGCTTCTTGACTGAGTGAGAGAAATAGAAAGCCATTGTTTCCTTGTGCCTGCCTTGAACTCTGCTGCCCATTTGATAGAGATACTTTGTTGAAAACTCAGTGAAGGGTCAAACATGCCTTCAGTCACCCACGTTGAAACACATCTGACCACATGGGACTAGGATGACTCTTTCCTGTCTCTTAAATTTTCCTTTACTCATAAGGAATTCAATCTTAAGCCTTTCTGCTGTTTTGATTTTCTCTGTTAGCAATGCTATTACAGGATAGATGACTTGTTTAATTCACTATATACTTGAAGCTCTTGTTTATATGCAAGACTGAGGAAAACTATATAATTTAAGTTTGCTGTGATCTTAAAAGATAGAAATTTATCTGCAGAGACAAATCCTAAATCTTAATGGAATGATTTCCCTTTTTCCTTTGTTACTCTTTCCCTCCCTCCCTCCCTCTCTTAGTCCCTGTCAAAGAGGGACTAAGGATGTACTTGTAATTTGGAGGTGGTGAAGGTATGGCTGCAGTGTGAGCCAGGGAATGGTTTTGTGTCCTGTGCAAGACCCTGCATGGTCACAGCTTGGAGGAAGTAGAGGCTTCTTCACCCTAGCACTTGGCAGGGTACAGGGCAGTGTGTGAAATTTGATGTGCCTTTGAATGCACACAGGCTTGGCTATCCAGGTGACATCTTTGCAATTGAAAGCCTTGAAAGGTTGAGGATCTCTGCCCAGAGTGATCCCAGCCAGTTCTAGGCAGTTGGCTCAAGCCTTGGAAGGATGCACAACTTTCTCTCTCCAGGGTAGAGGCTGAGGCAGATAAGACTAGGGGCAGAGTGGATTGTGGATGAAGAGCTGGTGAAGCTAGGCTTAAGGCACCAAGAAAGTTTTCTCATTGGATGGGATGCAAATTTAACTGTCTTGGGAGTTTCCTAGTACTGAAGATAGCCCCAGTCCTCAAAATTCTGAACTTGGTATGCCAGGAGGAATCTCAGATCTCAGAATCAGTAAGCTGTAGGTTGAGCAGCTTGGGCTGTCAAGGCTGCCAGGAGCTACAGTTGGCCATCAAGTTTCTATAGAAGCTCTAAGGAAGGTTCTTATACTTCACTGTAGTTTGGCTTCTGCAGGAAGCTGAAGGATGCCCTTATAAGGACAGAATGGCTATGTGGCCAGAAACTTAACTATGGTGTTCATTGGATAGGGACCTATTTTTATGGACTCATATGAGATATCACTTTAAAAATCAGAGCAGTATATGACAAATGGAGTAGTATCCCATAATTATTTTTATTGATTAAGATTAGAATTTATTTTGATATTTCAGTATGGGCACTGAAGTTGTTCCTCAGTCCTAGGAAATTCAATATTGTTTTTCTGTTGCCTTTACTTTTTCCTATTTCAATATGATCATATCTGTATGGGATGCTTTTGCTAAGTTCATTTCCTATTTAAAGCTGTTATTCATGTTCTTCATTTCTTTACAATGCCTTGTATATTCTGGTTCCCTCAACAGTGCAGGTTCATTAATCTGATGTTTAATTTGCACCATGCATCTTATAATATGTGAATGCCTACATTTTTTTCCTCTTACTGTCTTCTTGGATTATATAAAAAAATCAATTATTTTAAAGCCTAGTTTCCTGTCCTCATGTTAATGTTCTTAATTTTTTATTTGTCCTCTTTAATGATTTTACACATACCACATTTTAAGGCTTTGGGTATTGTTTTCATATCTAATTCTTGAAATGCCAATTCTATTTCTATTTAGAATTTCCTCTAACTGCTGATTCTACGTAGGATATCATATGCTTTCTGTAGTTTTTAAGGTTTTGGTTGTGGGGGTGCATATCTGAGTGTGCATAGTCTTCAAGTTAACATTGTTTATTTTCTGATGATCAAATCCTCTCTACATCTTTATTGGGATAGGCCCCTCAGTCAATGACCAGGAGCTCATCTAACTAGTCAGCTTGTCTTGAGGTCTTTTGTCTCTGCCCCTTGATTGCTAGCTAGCATCATAGGTAGGGGCCATGCTTTCATATCCTCTATAAGAGTTCCAGGATTTAAACTCATGTCCTCATGCTTGCATGACAAGTGTTTTATCTACTGAATTATCTCCAAGTTTCAAGCTGTGATGGTGAGTCTATTCTTCAGTGGAGGGCTTGTTTTCATGTGGCAGTCGTATTTGGGTGCTATGATCACCCCTTTCAGAATAGATTCATATTTTTACACATACGGACACAGAAAGTTCAGTGCTACATAACCAGAAACTGTCTTTGCAACAGAAAAAGACCATTACAGAAAACTATAACCAATCAAAATGCAGAATTCTGGAGCCCAATCCCAGTGCATACATCTGCAAAACACTACCACAACTAAGACTCAGGGGACATTGAGAAAAAGATTGTAACATTGCAGAACGATTGTAAGAGCCAAAAGATCTAGGAGTTTGCTGTAAGGTTGTGTTTTCTAGTAATGTCAGATGCTACACCCATAAAGTCCCATCAAAATGACTGCCTGAACACGAGCTGAACAAGGACAGTAACAATAGACATGCCAAAGTGGACAGAGAAATGGCCGTGAAACCTTAACCCTACATGAAAAAAACTACAGGTACTAAGGAATGCTCAGTCTGAAGGAAAACAAGGAGGGGAGAGTTTGACAGAAGGAAAGGAGAAGAGGAAATGATATAATTATAATCTCATAATAAAAGAAAAACAGAAAAAGGCATCATCCTTTTCAAAGTAATACAAATTAATACTTTTTCTTTTGTGACAGAGAACTTTAGGTTGGCAAAATGTCTCAGTATGTGTAGTACTTGCTCCCCAAGCCTGACAACCTAAGTTTGATTTCCAGGACCTACATAAAAGCAGAAGGAGGGAAATAACTGCTCATGGTTGTCTTCTGACCTCTACATAGATGCCTGCCACATTCAATTCCACATACACCCTAATAATACACATACAGAATAATAATTTTTAAGTTAAAAAATATAACTGAGACATGACTAGTTCTGATGCTCATGTCCCAGCTTGTTTTTCTGGACCATGCCAATTTGGATTCCATTTCTGTTTCAGAATCAGCTGGGTCCTGTGCCTCATAAAAGACATTTTACCATACCCAGAAATGTGAAGTGCTGACAAGAAAGTAGAAATCCAAAGTACTCTGATAAGTAAACAAGATATTCCTCACCTAGTTTTGTCTTTGCCTCTCTGGTACATGAACTCTTCCCTACGTTCAAGGCAAACTTAAAGGACACCTTTTCATCACTCCATTGAGCCTATATGTGCTGCTTACAACATAAGGGATGTCATGTTCTCTCCTCCAAGGCTATCTGGTACCTACACATTCTTTATATGCAGATTGGACATTATTTCTCCTGGAACTCTTCATTTGACTCTCTAGTCTGAATAGTATAGGTGGTTCCCCAGAACCCTATGTGTATGCTTCTCATATTCCTTGTCATAATGTATTCTAATAATTTTCTTGCCTGTCGCTTCCTCTGCTTTTCATTTTTCCACACAGCATGGCAGAATAGAGGTAATTAAAGAGAAAGGTCAAGTCTGACTCATTTCTGCATCTTATATTGTTGGTTTATGGCATTTTTTTCCAGTGTCTCCTCAAAAAAGATTAAGTTAAGCTTGCATCCAGGTGTGGAGGTTCTCCCCTGTAATTACTATATCTTGGAGGTAGGAGACAATCCAAGCTACTTAGTGAGACCTTGTTTCACAGAAAAAAAAAAGGCAACATATCACCAAAAACTAGCAAGAAAAATCTTTCAGTCATTTTTCTTCAAGTGTTTGAATTAAACTTTTGATTTAGAAAAAACACACTGGTACTATATTACCCATTAAAAAAACTTTTGATTAGTTCTTTGTGAATTTCACATCATGCACCCCAGTCCCATTTATCTCCTCCTTCCCTCATACCCACCCTCCACCTTCTCCACAACAGAGAGAAAAAAAATCCTGTTGTAGACGTAGAGTGTCACAGTGTGTCCCATAGCATACCCCTTTGCCCATACTTCTTTGCTCACAAATATTAATTGCAATGATGTGGTCTGATACAAAGCCTTCTGGCTTCTGTTACCCTATCAATACTGGAAACTCAAGGGGACTCCTCTCAGATATCCTATTGTTGCCCTGTGTCATGGAGATCCTGTAGTTTTAGATCTGTAGGATCGGTCTCTTCATTCACTCCAGTGGTTTATTGATGAGGCAGATGTTGGGGTGGGCCAGTTCAGAGCCCTAAATCTGGGCCTGAGAGGAATCTGAGCTGGTCAGCCCTCCGAATCTTCTGCTCTTGTGCTCTCAGGGTGGCTCACCTGCAACTCCTATAACCAGGACTAGTTTTACTGTGCTGACCAGGCGAGGTGCAGGGCCCATTCTCCCAAGTGCTGTAGTAGATGAGGGGCAGGGTCAGCTCTCCTGCTGACCTGCTGATGTGATGGCCCAGGGCCACATCTTCCACATGTCACAGTTGGTAAGGGGTAAGGGAGGAGAAGATTATCTTTTCTACACCACTGCACAGGAGATAAGTGTCAGTGCTGGCTCTCCCACGCTCACATATTTGGGGCAGGCTCACCCACAATACCCGCCTGCTCTCCAGAGTATTGCAGCTGGCTCAGGAAGGGTCCGCTCTCTAGTTCTCACACCCCTATAGCCAGCTTTGCCAGGATGGCCCAGTGAGGAGTGGAGCCAGTTCTGCACAGCCCTCAGACATCAACATGTCCCCAGAAGGCAGCCCAGACCAGGGACATTCGCCTGGCCTTTAGTGGTAACAGATCCCTGCTGCTGCAGGAACACGGACCCAGCTGTGGCCCCCAGGGGCAACACAGGTCAAGACTGTACCCAGGTGGCATCACTGGCTGCTCATATCAGGCTGTTCCTCACTACCCTTGACTATCCAGTTCTGCCTCTCTTCATTATGCCCACATCCTTCTGTTTCTCTTTCTCTTCCATTTCTCCACTACTTACTTGCTCCTCTTAGTGGTGCCTAGGATCTTTGAGTTTCTGATGTCAGCCCAGGAATGGTTTCAGGAGTGCTATGCCCTGCCCATGCATTATGGCACTGGGCTGGGGTCATCTTAGGTATGGTATGCCCCTCCAGGCCTGAATGGCACCAGGATGGTGGTCATTTTAGGCTAGCTCCCTGTCTAGGCCCCATGGTGCTGGTCATGTGGTCATCTCCGGCTAGCTTTTTTTCAGGGAGTATTAGGTTACTAATCACTCAGATGTTCACAGGTCAGAACAATGAGTGTAGACACAGCCTCTCTCCTCTCTGCCACCTATTGATGCACATGTGACACAGAAGCCACACCTCTAAGTCCTCCTGGGGCAGGACCATGTCACTCTTAAAGGAAATTTGTCTACAGGGTGACCCACAGCAGGGCTGCTGGAATAACCCAAGAAACCAAAGTCATTTCATTCAGATTGAGCTGGAGGGAGACTATGGTCTTCACAATTGTTTGAGGAGCATCATCAACAGATAGTATCTGTGACTAAGGAGAAGCAGGATGTAGAAGTTTTATTGCATTCCTACTATGAACACTGTAGTATGCAGTGATTGTTAATTGAGAGAAGAATCATGTAGAGACCAGGGTAAACTTTGGAAGGGAAGATAAGGTTCTTAATTTCGAACACATTGCTTTAGAAGTGTTTGCTGATGAATATCCTAAGAAATCATTGGAAAGTGTTAGTTAGAAGCCAGAAAAGAAGAACAAGCCACATGGTAGGTATGGGCATACAAGTGCTGATGAAAACTACAGAGAAGGAAGAGCTTTTTCACAGTGTAAGCAGAAAGGGGATGAGATTGGGCTCTGGAGTAGCTTAAAGCCTAACAGCAGACCGTGGAACAGAGAAGAGTATACAAAGACACTAGAGGAGATGCACAGGACAGAGCTCTGCCAGAAAACAAGGGGGAAGAGATGGGGAATAATAACATGAGTCACCTGGTGAAATGCTACATGTGCTGAGTTCAGCCCTCATTGGTTAACTCTGAGTGAGGTTGAAGGCAGAACTGACACGATCTGTCCTTGTGGTGTGATAGGCGACCTGTCCTTGTGGTGTGATAGGCTCCTTGGTGGCATTTTACATAGCAGAGAGCCATAACATTATACATTCATGAATGAATTCACAAAGAGCGTAAAGAACAGTGTTACACAGAATTGGAAACATTGCTCCACAGGTCAAGTCCAAAGACAGAGTGTGCGCAATTAAGTTACACCATCCTTGAAGGCATTGATGCATTTGAAATTAAATCAGACTGAGCCTGATATTCAAGGCCTTTCAGCTTCTAGATAAATTCATTTCTCTTGTTATTACTCATTCATGTCCATTCAAGAATCAACATGGACTACTTGTTCGCTGACTGTAAAGCTCATACCACTATTTGAACTTGAGGATTATCCCTGTTAAATTCCTTCTTTCATGAAGCCTTCTTAGATTCCCCAGATCATCCTTATTATCTTCTTATCCTCTGAGTTTTAATGGGCTTGGATCTGTAGTACTAATTTATTAGGCAGAGTGCTTCTGCTTTACTGTATTTATATGCTTCTTATAACTCTTTCTACTCTAGTTCTCACTCCCTGGAGTGTTGACACCAAACTAACTTTATCTCTGGTGCCCTTGTCTATTACTCTGACTTGGCTGCAGAGGTTTGATACCCATTAGAACAACAACGGAAGGAATGTTACATAGCAGCAGACATTACCATGGGGACACTACTATGCTGAGGCTAAAGGTGTGTGTTCTAGCCTGAGTTAGGACTGAAGATTGAATGAAGGTAACTACACGGAGGAGACTTCCTTGGGATCTGCCTTGGCAGTGGTTCAGTCACTACAAACACATCCTAGGTAGCCAGAGGGAGAGAATACCCACACACACACACACACACACACACACACACACACACACACACACACACCCCTACACACACACACCCCTACACACACACCCCTACACATGCACACACACACACTCACACACACACATGCACACACACACACTCACACACACACACCCCTACACACACACACCCCTACACATGCACACACACACACCCCTACACACACACCCCTACACATGCACACACA
>CAJQZJ010001511.1:3629564-3662040 GCA_907164525.1 Lophiomys imhausi | reverse complement strand
CCACACTCACACCCCTACACATGCACACACACACACACCCCTACACATGCACACACACACCCCTACACATGCACACACGCACACACACACGCACACGCACACACGCACACACGCACGCACGCACACACACGCACACACGCACACACGCGCACACACGCGCGCACACACACGCGCACACGCGCGCACACACACGCACGCACACACGCACACACACACACACACACACACACACACACACACACGCACACACACATCCCCCTACCTTTTTAATGACATATCTGACTTATGTCAGTGTCTCCCAGGAACAGAGTCAGGACCCAGGGTTTCAAGTTATGTATGGTAGGGAAATAAATATGATAGATAATTTCATGTGTCAACTTGCCCGAGTTACAGCATGACCAGGTCAAACTTACTCCTGGGTATTCTTGTGAGGGTGTTTCCACATGAGATTAGCATTTAAAATGGTGGACTCAATGAAATAGATCTGTCTTCCCTATGTGGATGGGCATCATCCAATGCACTGAGGGCCTAGACAGAATAAAATACAGAGGCAGGGAGGACTGTCTCTTGGATTGGAATTTATAGCATCACCTCCTCTGGCTTGAAAGACTTCAGACTCACATGAGCGGCAACTGTACCCATTCCAGCTGCACCACTGGCTACTCTGGGTCTCCAGGTTGTAGATTGTTAGGCTGCCCAACCTCTACAACTATGAACTAGTTTTTACTTCTAGATTCACCCTGTTATTCTTCGTTCTCTGCCCCTTCTACCCGCCACAGCCCAGTGGCTCATTGGCCGTTTCCCTAGAACACACTGTTATTATAACAGCCTTACACAGAAAAGTATTGAGAGCACTGCTCCCACGTGCGTGTGTCGGCTGATCTCAGTTGGAGTCTATATTGGGAATCTTGCCTCTTGTATCTACCAGGATGAGTCACTCAGTAGTCACATGCTCATGTAAGTACCTGGGAGATGTGACCTGGGTCGTTTCAATGTTCATTTGGAGGTCAGTGGAGCTCTACCAAAGCTCACTTGAGTTTTGTTATAATTCCTGGCTAAACTGTTTCTTTTTTGTGTCCATCCAGCAGTCCCTCTGTTTGTCTTTTTCATTTCATTCCATTTTCTCACTCTTATTTTCTCTTGCTCAAATATCAATACAAAAAGAAGAATTTGGGGTAGAAATTGTGAACGTTCCTATTTGTATCTTATCTGTCAAATAATCTAGTGAATGACAGTGAAGGTGAGGCATCGTTGGAGGGACATATGAGAAAGAAGTATAGAAAAGCCGGGTGCTACATGAATCTAGCTTTTTGGGCACACTATTATTTTCAAACAGGAGATGCACAGTCCTGATCATTATCTTTTGAATTCATTCATATTCCTCAGGCATATAACATCGGGGATGTGATAGCTGGCAGTGTGGGATTCATTCACCTAGGCTCCATCATGCTGTAAATTATTTCTTTAAGGGATGAATGGATGAGGAAATATCAGGATGGAGGAACAAATACAAGGAGCTTATAAAAACCAGGTTTTGTCCATAAACATCAAAACATGTTCATTGTCTGAACAAGTCACATCTAATTCCGGCTTACCAGGGTGATTGCCTAGAGTTTGTGGAACCTCCTGGCCTTCTTTCCAAAGCTGCCAGAGGAAAAGAGAAAAAGAATTGCTTTTTAAATAATTTGATATATTAGCAGAGATCATAGAACTTCAGATCAGCAGCAAATGTGTTCACCTATCATTTCCAAAGAGGAATGATCCCTGAGATTACCTCTAGGAAGTTTAAGTGTATGGAAAAAAAATTGTCCAGTATATCTAAGAAGTAATGGAATCAAAAGTGAATAAGCAGCTTGGTTTTGCCACAAATAAATCATCCAATACTGATCTGGAAGCTGTTTAAAATTCACAGTGGAGGGGAAACAGAGCCACTGCACTACATCTTGATTTGAGGAATGCATTTGATACCACATCATGAAATTATACTTATAAAATTAACTGACACTGGCTTGGATATGAGCACTGTCACAGGGATTGATAATTTTCAGGGGATCTGTAAACAAGACATGGTGATGAATAGTGTGACATCCAGCGAGGGGTAGTTGATTAGTAGGGGTGTCACAGAGATTGCTGTTAAGCCTGATCATATGCAACAATGTTATTAATGGCTTCTAAGAGAAAGCAAAGAGAATGTTAATGAAATTTGCAAATTATACAAACCCGGGTGGTGCTGGAATAAATCCAATAAGAGTGATGGATAGAATTTATTCTGAGAGATATAGACAGGTTCAATATATGGATAATAAACAGAAAAATGAAATTCACTTTAAAATGCAAAGTGGATAGATTACGGGACAAAACAAAAGAAAAATTTATTTCTAGAAGGGCATAAGAACTTAATTTGCACAGTGTTCAGGTCCATTTAACCATGTACCAACACACCTTTCTCTGTATCTCCTCTGAGTTGTAGTTTTCTTCTTATTGCTGCCCACCTGTGCTGTTCTCTATAACTTGCCTGAATGGTCAGTCCTCTTTACACCTTTATAATTTTTGAAAATAGTGCTCCCTCTTATTTCTATTGGTAAAAGCTGACAATCTCTTCAATATCCGTCTTTGCGTATACAGATGGTTGCTATCTCTACTGTGTGGCCACATTAGTTAGCAGATAATTGTCACTGGGAGTCTTGTCTCACTGAGTTCTGAATTCTGGCCCTGGAGAGGGAGAAAGGGGACTGACTAAGCACATAGATTTGGGGGTCAAACAGAAGGAGGAATGAAGCCCGAGCCCACCACCAACCAACGATGAGTTATATGGCCTTATATGAATTCCTGAGATCTTTCTGAATTTCAGTTATTCTTTTCTTTTTTTTTTACTCTAGTATTAAAGCCTGTTTTTTTTTAATTTATTGCTTCAATTTACATCTCCATCACAGTCCCCTCCCTCTGCAACTCCCGCTCCCACCCTCCCACCCTTCCACCCTCTCACCCACCCTCTCTCCCTTCTCCCACCTATCCTACTCCTCCAGTATTGGGTGCCTGGCATATCAACCCCCTTCAATTCAGCAGCCATATGAGGGCTAAGAGCTTCCTCTTGCACTAGGGGCCTACACAGCAGCTCCAGTAGGGCAAAGTGTCCCACTAATAAGTAACAAAGTCTATGTTCCCGTTCCTTTCAGTCTGTTGCTTGTAGGTTAGTTATCCTGTACTACATGGCTATAACCCAGTTGTATGTCTGATAATAAAATGGACATTGTTGCAAGAGCTCAAAGAACATTCTCTTTTGCAAGGGTCTTATGAGTTGGTTTTCACTCTTCATTATTAAGGTTAGTAATAACATTTGCATAAGTCTTTTCAATTTTTTCATTCATGAACTCTTTCAGAGCAAAACATCTATCACAATTGTGTATATTTCTCTTGATGCCACACACAATGGAGTACAGTGAGGCTTTCAGGGAACCACAGGGTAGCCCTGGAATAGGGTTCTTTCTGCAGCCTTTAAATCAGTTACTTTTGCTGTACAGATTTTGTGTTTTGCAGGGAAATGAAGAATGAGATAATTTAAGTGCACTCTCAATCCCTTTCACAGATGTTAGGGGAGGCACATGGCACTTCCACCTCAGGACTATGCATTGCTTCCAACAGTCAGTAGGTTTCCGATGTTTCTCTTGAAGTCTGATGACATCATGTCTACAGCGGTATGGGGATGTATGGGCCAGATGTAGCCAGATGGGTCACAGGTGAGAATAAAGGCAAAATCCGTGTAGAATGGTCAAAGGGCCATCTATCTTGATTTATGAGGAGAAGATTTGGGGGAGTGTAATGACATGCACACAATACTTGTAATTACTGATATATGGCACCCCAAGAGGGGGACAGGGTCAGAACAGTTTTTAATATGTAGAAATAATAGTTTGGATTACAAAGACAAAGAATAAATCATCATTTCTTTAGACTGATGCTACTGTATCTCTCTGAGTCTGGAATAGTCATTTTGGGTGTGGGCTCTCACATGTGTGGACTTTCTAAAAACAGCTGAAGCAACAGGAAGATTTCAACCAGTCACTCTCTAAGATATAAGTGTTGTCTGACACATAGATATGCTAGAAACTTCCCAGCATGTGTTCTCACACATTTGCCAAAATTTTACTATTTATCAGTTTTTTTGTTACATAACAAACATCTCAGCTGAGGCTGTTTGACAAACATGGGTCTGTAGTGCCATACAGTTTGACTAATCTACACTCAATTATGGCCAGGGTGGACTCCAGTTTGGTTCAAGTAGACTCATGTGGGTTCCTGAGACAGGTTGTTCTCAGGAGAGTCACAAGACTACAGAAGATAAAGCCAAGCCATGGAAGCCCATTTAGAACCTTGGCTTATACCACATTTACTAATATTTATTGGCCAAAATGTATTACATGGCCAAGTTCAATATCAGAGAGGCAAAGAGGCGTATTCAGTTTACATTTTAGATAACATAAAAGTCACAGCAAAAAAAACATGTGATTATGTAACAGGAAAGAATGACAAATCATAAACAGTAACTTCATCTGTGGAACCAGTCTCCAATTTTCATGTGTTGCTTGTGTTCAGTCAGCAAACAATTACTGTCTAAATCCCATCCCTGGCCAACTATTCTCACCACTTCTGTTCCAGTCTCTAAATGTGACTACTTTTTGAGTCTTTCTTTGATGACCCAATTCTCTAGCTAGTATAGTCTGTACAACATGGGAGGAGTTTGGAACCCAAGGACCCTTCTGTTAATGCCAATGTGACTTCTATCATTGTGTATCTATGGATCCAGACATTGGTTTTAATTCTCATTGCTCTATTAAACCCTGATTGCCCTAGCAAGAGGAGGAGGTTTCTAGATAATTTATCAGAAGAGTTTGGCACTAAAGTAATTTTTCTCCTTCTTAATATAGATTTGGGCTGGTTTCAGTGAAAGGTGGCTTTATTTCAACTGTGATTGTGGAGTTAAAGTAGGCCATAGTGTAGGGGAGGAGAACCAGTATTTCAGATGCAGTGAGTAGTATACAGAAATGCAGAGAGGTTTCAGGGGGCTTCATAAAATTTTAACTTCTGATAATTAAGTATGTTTAGCTTACAGAAGTTGGGGGAAGGAAGGGGCGTAACAAGTGGGCAGGATGCAGTCAGTAGGAAGGGAAACCTGTTTGGGTCTAGCTCCCAGGCAGGTCATTAGCCCTGGGGATCTTTCCAGACTCATGATCTTCTTTTATTCTCATCCTTGGAGATTGTGTACCATTGGTTCCCTTTCTGCTTCTTGATATCCTGTGCTCTTTCTCTCCTTGGGACTTTTGCATTCTAGATTTTTTTTTTTTGAATGCCTATCAAATCTGTATTTGCTCCTGTCCTGTATTCTGTCAGGTATCAATAGCTTTTTTGTTTGTTTGTCTGTTTGTTTGTTTTGTTTTTTTAAAGCTCCATAACTTCCTTTTGGGGTCAGAAAGTTAGAGGATGAAGAGGGGTCAGGACTTCACTCATTTCGTGGACAGGCCATGCACCTCTATTGGAAACTTTTATCAAAAGGACACTTCCTGTGACCACAGCTTCCTCCTTATCTTGCCATAGTTGGAACTGGGCAAGTGGTAGAATCTTTAGGAGGTGGGGCATATGGGAGGTCCTTGCATCATGTCTGTCTCTTTCTCTCTGTCTGTCTCTGTCTCTCTGTGTCTATCTGTCTCTGTTTCTCTGTCTGTCCCTCTGTCTCTCTTCTCTTTGTGTGTACATGCACACACCCACACATCCACTCGTTGGGAACTGAACCTAGGGCCTTGCACATGCTCAGGAAGTGCCACATCATTCACTGAGCAACACTAGGACACCACCATCTAATCTTTTTCTCTTCATATGTCCTTTGGGTAATTGTTTCAGATTCAGTAGCAGAATGCGCACTTCTACATGCCTTTTGGGTTGATAAAGTTTCTCAGCTATTTCTAGCTTTTCCTTCCAGTCCCCAACCTTGATTCCTTGCTGGAGTCTCTCAATAGTTTTTCAGTGAATAATTTTCCTCTATGCTTTTACTTAATCACTTTTTCAATTTTCCGTTTACTTCCTGAAGGACCCTAATTAACACAGTACTCATTTAAATATGATGCTGCATTTACCTTCACTAATTTTCTCTCCCTGTGTGCAGGCATATAGTCATACAATTTACTTATTTGTTAGCTTATACTGCACTTTTGCAGTTGTGATTTTTGTAAAAGTGGGAAAAACTCACTTAATTCTTCACATGGCATTAGTGTCTGTCAAAAATATTTATTGTATAGAATGTAAAAGCAAATGATAGCTAATAAGACACTTAATGGGATTTGTAGAAAAGAACCATCTTTAGCTGAGAAATTGCTGTTTGTGAGGTTCATGCCCTTGCCTAGCCTCATTTATGATTCCCTATGGATCTATGTGACTAATATGTCCAAGTTTAGATAAAAGGCAGAAACTTGGTGTTAAATACTTTTCCAAAGACACTGGTAGTAGATGTCGGCTCCAGAATTTGAAGACCTTTCTGCCTGACTCCATTTGCCATGACTGAAATGACCACAGTAAACTAGCTGATTGGGCGCTGGAAAGTTACACAGGGCTTTTTAGACATTCTCAGTCTTTCACTTGGTTGTAATGTAGAATGGAACCAATAGCTAGATCAAGTCTGACCAGGGCAGATGAATCAGGTTCAGACTATGCAGCCAGAAGAACCCCTCCCTTCATCACTTTTTTCCTTAAATGAATAGTTGAGCTTGGCTTAAGACTGTGGTAGGCAGGGTAGCTATTGTCACTTAGCAGATTTTGCCTCTGTGTGCCTGTGTGCATCACGATCTGCTGTTATGTATAGAGAAGGTGTGAAAGAAGGTTAATTTCATACTAAGCGGAACACCTGTCAAAAAATTAAGGCCTTAGGTTTAGAAAGCCCCAGCCTCCCTTTGATTATTGCTGTAACTCACACAGGCAGAAGATAATCTCTAAATTATAAGGACTTCATGATTAAAATATCCCCCCTTTTAATAGTTCAGAAAGAAAGAATGTGTCACTTTGGGGGTTTAGTGTAAAATTAAGTGATAACAGAGCCAGAGAGGAATATAATAAATATGCAAAAAGACTAAAATAAGCATTTCTAATAGGCCCACCCATAAGAAGTTTCTATGTGTGAAATTGAAAGATTTCCTAGGAAAAATCTTTGGCCCATTTGCTTTTAAATTCACTTTTTATGCTCTTTTGTTACAAAAAAAAAAAAACGTTTTAAGCTCCATTATCTTCTTGCAGTGAAACACGATCAAAGAAATGTCCTCTGAACTATGGAGTTTCCAGAAAGTTGGCCTGCAGAAAACCTTTGCAGAGGGCAGGGACTTCCTGAGCCCCCTGCCAGCCCAGGCTTTGGGTGGGAAGCATTTCTGTTCTGATGTTTCCTCCAAAGACCAAGGCTATGGAGGTTCTCAGATATAGTCCATCAACGGAAAAAAAAAAAAAAACCCTCAGGAATATTTATGGATTCCATCTGGGCTAGGCCTAGCAGGTGAGAGAATGAAGAACAGCAATAGACTCAAAGGAATTCTTAAGCCAGCTAGGAAGACCAGACACACATCTATGGTAATGGGTAGGTTGAGAAATTGGATCAAAGATTAGAATCTGGAGAATTCTAAATTTCAGAGTGCATTGTCATGGGAGTGACCTCTGAGCATCTGAGGTTAGCATGCCTATTGATAAGCAGATAATCCAGATTACCACATAGGAATGGGGGGAGGAGTGGGTTCCTGAAATGATTGGAATATCATTGGCAAAGCTTTCGAGTCACATCTACCCCTCAGAAAGCTTCTGGTTGGGATGAAAGCAGCAGACAGCTAGGGAAGTGCATTCAGGATGACTCAAACTCTGAGAATACCTTTGCTGCTCAGAAGACTCATGTCCTTGGTTTTCCTTGGAGTCTCAATTCAGACATTAAGAGAAATGGCCAGAAGAGATGGGGAGAATGAAAACAAGGCTTTTTACACCTTGGCATATTTTATCTGTTCTAAAGAAACTTGGACAATTTGCACATATCAGATCTCTTTGCCCAAGATTAATCACAGCGGAGAAACTTGACTCCCTCAGAGAGGTAAACTTGCAGACCTTGTTTTTGTTTTGTTTTTTTGTTTTTGTTTTTTTTTTTTGCATATTGTAGAGGGATTGTGGTACCTTTATCATTTCAGTGGCTTTGACAGCTTAAGAGGTTTTGTGGATTTATTTAGAGTTTTCTTCATTATGATCCAAACATTAAAGATTTTTAAAAGTGCATTAGACTACTTAAATATTTCTTAAAAATATTTAATGGTTGTATGAGTTTTGCTCGTGTCTGAATTTGAGTTTTATGAAAGGTTGGTAAGCGGACTTGACTGTTGACAAATATGTCTTTGTTTCATTTTAGCTCTTTTATGAAGCAGGTTGAATTTTGACTCTTGTGAAGCTGATTACATTTGCATGGCAACAAAGAACACAAATGAGCTAATATAACCCCTACATTATTCATCTCACACTCCATGGGCTGAATATTTATAGCTAATGCACTGCTGAAGTTTACCTATTTTCTTTCTTTTTCTTCTTCCCAGGAAGCAAGGGAGTAAGAAAATAATGATTTATTGAGCATCTTCTACTTGCTTTGTGTTCAGGATTGGCAAGTACCTTCTTTCTTTCTTTCTTTCTTTCTTGTTTTGTTGTTGTTGTTTGTTTTTGTTTTTCAAGATAGTCTGTGTAACTCTGGCTGTCCTGGACTCTGTAGACCAGGCTGGCCTTGAACTCACAGAGATCAGCCTGCCTCTGCCTCCCGAGTGCTGGGATTAAAGGCATGTGCCAGCATGCCTGGCCATTATAGACAGCTGTAAGCTGCCATGTGGGTGCTGGGATTTGAACTCAGGTCCTTTGGAAGAGCAGCCAGTGCTCTTAACCACTTAGCCATCTCTCCAGCCCGGCAAGAGCTTTCTTGTCTGGTTTGTAATCTTACTCTCAAGGTCAGGCTCACTCCTGTTATCCATAAAATGGGATCATAGTGCACATGTTTCTGAGATACTGGCAGGCTATAGCCAGATAATACTTGTATGCTACATAGCTTAATATTTTCCTCATAACCATTATCACTAATACCATTTAAATTTTATTTACCTTACAAGGTTATTCAATCACTAGAAGCTAAGCTAAAGGGGCCCAAAATGACTCATAATATTTGTGAATAAGACAAGGAAATGAGTTTACTTGTTTTTTTACCACTTACGTGTGAAAAACAGGCTTATATTCCAAGACCCCTTAGGAATGTGGGCAGATCTTAATAAATTCACATTTAATCAAAGCAGAATGCCTACCAAAATCTTGGTTTCTAATAATAATTCTCTGATGAAAGGACCCAAAGCTGTTTGGATAAGTGGCTGATTCTAGTGCTGAGAGGAAGTACTCAGGATAGGTCTGTATCATTTTGTTCTTCCAAAAAGAAAATTCTTAAAAATTGAAACTAAGCGAAATAGCACACCATAATGATGGGGTATGTGAAAGAGACACAGTAGCCAAGTGGAAGACTTCCCACTGCCAAAGCTGGATGACTGTGAACAGCTAAACAGAAAAAAAGGAATATTGGATTGTAACCCAAAGTTCAAAATAAATGTTTATGAACCCACATTGATATAAATAAATGACTGAATATTAAATGGGGAAGAAGAGACAAATGACCAATACAGAAGCACTCATATAATGTATGGATTGTCTAAATCATCAAGGAGGTGGAATGTAAAGTTCCCACCCTGTATGCATCCATTGAACTTCATAGCGTCTTTCCAAAGAGAATAATACACAAGTGGTGAGAAAAGAGGAATTTTGTAGAGGAAACTTGAGAGACATGATCTTTGCTAGGGTTGAAAAAAGATACCTGCACAGAAGTCACTTCATCTCTGTGCTATTCCTCCCAAGAAACCATAACCCTTGGCTAATCATAAGGAAGCTGAAAGGAGTTCCACTTTAGGGATGGCTTACAAAATGTTTGGTCAGTACAATATGTAAATAATAAAATAAATAAAAATAAATGTAATAATAAAATTTAAAAGATAAAATATATTATATATATATATTAGGTGATAGTAAGTTGGTAACATTGTATCCTTAATTGCAACAAATGAATCATACTATTGTAACAATTTAATAATAGAGAGAAACTGGGTGTAGGGTGTAGGAACAACCTCCCTCAAATTAAATTTGACAAGAATTTAATTGGGTAAAGGAAGATGTGTAGATTGGGGAAATCAGAGAGCAAATTATGAGGACTACAATTTGCATCATGGTCCAAGAAATGTGATGGGCAGAAAAGGAGCAGTGATGTACAGGAAATGGAAATGAGATATAGAGAATGTTATTCAGAAACTTGCTGTAATTCCTGAAACTCACATTCTGGAAGGTATCAAGCAAGACCTTGAACCCAAGGTTTGCTAGTTTTTCTGAAAATACTTCAAGATCAGAGAAGCCAGAGACAAGTGGAATGTAATGCTAAATAACTTATTGATGGTACTGTGCTGAAAAGAACAAGAAACTTTGAGCAAATAGGTGTAGTGGTCCAAACATGCTTCAGTATGAGCTCATTGGGAGTAGGAAGAGGAAGGTAATAGTTTGGGAGTTAACTTAGTAACCTGTGCTGTTGAGAAGGAAAAAAACCCTTTTTCAAGAAACATAGGAAAGACCAGATGGATTTATTTTGGTTCACCATTTGAGAGTACGGTTCATCATAGTGGGAACATTAAGGTAGTAGGAACTTGAAGCAGTTGGTCACATGATATCTGAAACCAGGAAGAAAAGAGCAATGAAAACAGGCTTGCCTCCCACTAGCTTTCTTGTTTTTATGCAGTCCAGGATTATAGCTCAGGGTATGATGTTACCAGTGTTTAGGATGGGTCTTCTACTTCAGTGAACATGATTGATTAGACAATCCTCTCAGCAGTGGTTAGAGGCTAACTGTCCTAGATAATCCTCTGTTCTGCCCAAAGGCTTATCTCCTAGGTGATTCTGGATTCTGTAATGTTGGCAATCAACACTAACCACTGACCATTAAATTACCTATCATTTATGTTAGCAAACAAGGGTAGGATGCTAGTCGTGAAAAAGGAAAGGAAGAATGTATGTATAAGATATATGTCATTAGAGAGAAAGCATTATTGGATAGGGACAAGAAGTAAGAGAAGGAAATTAATTTATACATGTGTGGTAAGAGTTTTTTTAAACAACTGGTTATGAGAATGTTTTTTTTTTCTTTTTAAAAAAATTTATTTAGTTATTACTTCAGGTTACATCTTCATCATAGTGTCCTCTTTCCACCCCTCCCAGTCCTGCCCTCCCTCCCTCTACCCCCTATCCCTTCCATCCCACTCCTCTGGAGTGGAGTGTCCCTACATAACAGTCCCCCGCCCCAGTTCAGCAATCATATCAGGGCCAAGAGCCTCCTCATACACTGGGGGCCTACAAGGCAGCACCACTAGGGCAAAGTGTCTCACTGACAGGATAAAAAGTCTATGTTCCTGTTCCCATTGGTGCATTGGTTGTAGTATAGATATCCTGTACTATATAGCTAAAATCTGACTATAAGTGAATAGATGCCATGTGCATCCTTCTGAGTCTGGATTAGTTCACTCAGGATGAGCTCCTCTAGTTCCATCCATTTGGTTGCAAATTGCGTGATTTCACTGTTTCTGATAGTTGAGTAGTATTCCATTGTGTAGAGAATGTTTTTGTTTAATCATTTAAAAATGCAATTTTTAGTTCCAGTCCATTTGAAAGCTAATATTGAAAACTATATAGGATAATTAAGAAATACAAATTAATAGCCAATCGAACCTATAGTTTTATTAGATATTAGTTTAGGTAATTGCAGAAATATGCTGTATTTAGTCTGTTGTATATATATTTGAAGTTAAGTAGATAGTACATAGATAAAAAACAACCACTGTTTGTCTATTTAGATAGACAAATAGATGAGAGATGGTTTTCAAAAACCTCAGAGACCAAAGAAAAAGGCATTTAAAGTGTTTTAATAAGAAAGGGTTTTTTCTGACAGAGAGATATGTGCTCTTGACAGCACTCAGAATGTACTTGATAAAAGGTGATCGGCAATAAAGAAACAAATGTAACAAGATAGTTACTGGACAAAAACTGCTGATAGCAGACTGTCTGTCCAATCTGTGAATAAGCAGGACACTGAAAAGTGGATTGACTAAACTTACAGAGATAAGGTAAGCCAGTCCTTCAATATTCCTGCTTCACAGAAAAGTTTGTCAGATATTCTGGGCCAGTAGGCTGAAGACTGGATGCCCCAGTGACACAGAGAAACCATAGGTGACTGATCAGGTAGCCAGCAACCTCTGTCATTATTATAGTTTTGGAAGTTGCTTGCTCTACACTTCCTACATACTTAGGTAATAATTTGATTTCCTTCTAAAGTCTCTGATGGAGTTGAAGCCTAATAGTTATAATCTTACAATTAAGCTTAGTTGTATAGTATTTAAGAAATGCTTTCAGTCCAAAAGATATAGGTTGATAAGTGCAAATAAGAATAGAAAATGGTATAGGTACAGAACTCTAAGCTATATATATATATATATATATATATATATATATATATATATTACTTTCTCCAAGTTGCTAAATGAAAAAGGACTGGACATTGTAAATATAATTCCTGATATATAGTGTATATATATATATATATATACTATATATAGGTACATAGTATATATATATATATATATATATGCCATTTTTTGAACTAAAAAGGGGAAATGTGGTAAGAGTTTATTTAAATAACCAGTTATGAGACTGTTTTTGTTTAATCCCAGGTGTGAGGCAGCTTCAGTTAAGACCATAGATGTAAAGTATTAACTGCTTCATGAGCTAGCAGGTGTATGCCTTAGCCAGCTGAGCAAGTTTAACTCAAAGATTTGAGAGAATAAAAAAGCCACACCCCTGAGGCATAGGGGGCCACAAAGAAGAATGAGAAGAAAAGGTGACTACAAAGAAGAAAGAGGGGTTCTACAAAGAAGAAGGCAGTTGCTGCTCTCTCTGTTGCTGGTTCTTCCTGCTGCTATTTCCTGGTTTGCTGGACTACTGAGACTGGTATTGCCCCAAGAACCCATAGTGGACCCTAATCATCAGGAAGTAGCTCAAAGAGACCTATGTCTCTTTTCCTTCTAACATTCTTTCTCTCCTGCATGGTGTTGGGGGGGGGGTTGGAAGGGAGCTAGAGGTATTAAGTACAGTAAAATAAATTAGAGTGTATAATTAAGTACAAAAATAATAAAAGCTCTCTTTCTACATATGTGTAAGGTGTACGTAGGAAAAAGAATGACATTTAAAAGAAATATGAACCAGAGAGGAAAGTTAGGCATAGTTATGGAGGGCAGTTAAGTTTATTTGTGGGTGAGTTGAAAATTGAGTCATCGGGACATTCAGATTGGGTGGTCCTGTTGGCAGATGAAGATCACACTGGATCTTGGGATTGAAACTGGAAATACAAATTAGAGGTGACAATTTGGGAGAGTTATAGAAACTGGAAATACAAATTAGAGGTGACAATTTGGGAGAGTTATAGCGATTCTGACTGAGGTTGAATGAACAGACAGAGAATGAAAAGAATCAGGATAAAAGCATATGGGATGCTCAAGTTCATATATATATATATATATATATATATATATATATATATGTCCCTTTCATACATATACAAGAGATGGTATATAGAGGTTTTACTATGACGGGTCACTTCAATAACAGATTCACCTTCACTGTGCTTGCACTCACTACTGATTTAAACTGGCCCTGAAAAGTGGTTACCAACTTTACACAACCTAGAATTACCAGAAAGAAAGTTACAATAAGGAATTTTCTATATTTGGTTAGCCTGTGGGTATACTTGTGGAGAATTGTTTCCAGCACACTGAGGGCAGCACCATTCCCTAACAGAGGATCCTAAAGTATATATAAGACCAGAGAAATGGAGTTTAGCACAATTAAGCAGAAATGCTTGATTCATTTCTTTCTGCTTTTAACTGTGTTGTGATGTAATAAGCTTCTTCAAGCACCTGTCAGCTTGACTTCCATGCTACAGTGGACTGCAGTCTAGAATTATAAGCTGAAATAAGTCCCTCTTTCCCCTAAACAGCTTTTTGTCAATATTTTATTTTATCAGAGGGACAAAAGGAAAACTAGAACATCACATTCTCTTTCTAACAAGAAGTGCCCGAATACAGGTTACCTCCAGGTAGGTGGAAACTGAATATTGTCTTACTGGGTAGAGATAGTTACATTTTTTCAAGGGAAGGTACCTCAAAAGTGGCTAGGGTGTTCCTCTGCTTACATGCCTTAGTGAGGCCATAATTTGCCACGCAAATCAGAATATTTGGGAGTGAAATGATGTGTGGTAGACATTTCATCACAAAAGAAGAACAAAGGAACGAGGGCCATTCCAAGCAAACCTGGAGGTGTATTTTGCCCAAACAATCCCATTTCTTTCAAGGTCTGTTGGATGTACTAATGGACCATTCAGCTATCTCTTCTTCTTTCTTCATGGGGTTTTGTATGCCTTGATACTAGCTCACATTTTCCTAGTAATTATTTTAAACACTCCTTCATCCTAGCCAGTATCTCAGCACTGATAATACTTTTGTGGAATGTACAAACAAATTGTGCATCTCTAAGAACTGATTATTTTCCTCAAGAAATTTCAAGGGTAGGAGGGCAATTGGAAGATAAAGTCAGGTTTCCATGTGTGGGGATGGAGTAGGTAGGTTTGGGGAGTGGAAGATGATGTGCCCAGGAGAGTACTTTGGGCCTCTTTTTTCCAGTGTTGCAAACTCTCTAATAACTTCAACATTCTGAAGCTCCAGAATAATTATTTTCTGATAACTCACAAAGTTCCCACTCAAGCTTTCCTTTATCCACCCCCACATATTTTATGCAATTAGCCACATTTCATGTTTCAAGAGCTGCTGTGATTGATAATTAGCCATTACTGTAATCTGTGCTGACCCCAAAGGGAGCTGATTGTCAAAAACAGAATAAGCAGAGGCAAGAGTGCTGACAAACCAGAGGCAAGTAGAACAGGTAATGGTTTTGCCTATTGCCCTCTTCGTCAGTGAAGCATGCCCCAAGTTGCTGAAGGAGGACTTCAGTGCACAAGCTCTGCTCATTCCTCTTAAAAGGCACTTGATTAGAGAAAACAGTCAATGGGGCCTTGAAAAGTGAAGCTCTTCTACCCTCTTGTGAATGCTCTCTCCATGGGCTTGCTACCTTTGGTGAGTGCTGATGAGATTGGATATAGAAATTGTAGGTACTGCGAGGATGAGAGGCTTGTTTGAAGCAGTGTCATTTGGTGGCTCCATTGGTCTGCTCTGCATGCTATCTATTAAGCACCTGGGGAACAGAGCTGAGAGTTGGTTTCAGTCATCTGGAAGATTTGGTGGGTACGTGAGAGCTGTGATTTTATGAGACAGTATGCAGATTAAATTCTTTGGGTACTTGACTTGGCCATGGGATCTGTCCAAATATTGCTTTTGTGTGCCGAGAAAACCATTTCTTGGTAGAATTAGCAATTGGGTCTGGAGATTTGTGAATTACCTGCTCTCCCTCCCCCTAAGGCTTCATTCATTTGGTGGCCTAAAAGAATGAAAAAGCTTGAGCTCTCTCAAGCACTCCTTGTGATGATTAATCTCAGGTAGGTTTTAGAATCACCATGGAAACACACCTGTGTGCATGTCTGTGAGGGATTTTTTTTTAGATCAGGATATTGAGGTAGAAAGACCTTCTCTAAATGTGAGTGGCAACATTTCTTGGGCTGGGGTCTTCCCACGACTTCCCTATCGTCATGGACTTAATCTTTGAACTGTGAGCCAAAATGACTATTTCTTTCTCAAGTTGTTGTCTTCATTAGGGTTTCTATGGCTATGAAGAGACCATGGCAACTCTCATAAAGGAAAACATTTCATTGGGGCTGGATACAGTTCAGAGGTTTAGTCCACTATCATCATGGCAGGAAGGTCAGCAGCATGCAGGCAGACATGGTGCTGGAGAAGGAGCCGAGAATCCTACATCTGGATCCTAAAGCAACAGGAAGAGAGTGCACTAGACCTGGCTTGAGCTTCTGAGACCTCAAAGCCCACCCCTAGTGATGTACTTCCTCCAACAAATCCACACCTACTCCAGAAATGTCACATTTCCTAATAGTGCCACTTCCTATGAACCTATAGGGGCCATTTTCATTCAAACAACCACAGTTGCTTTTGTCAAGTATTTTGTCATGGGAAGATGACAAGAAACTAACAACTATCAACGAATCAACATGTCTTCTTTGACTGTAAGCTGTGACAAATTTTTTTTTTTTTTTTTGCTTTATTTTGCTTTTCCATTATAGAACATTAAGAGAAATGTCGGCTTTTCTCACACTGCTGAGTGATAGACATTGCTGAGTGATAAACATTCTATTGCTTTCTTCTCTGGAGAACCCCCAACCACTACAGATGTTGTTAGTATTCTAGGACAGTTGTAATAAATATCTGTGACTTTGAAAATTTCAGCAAGAGTTCTTAAGGCTCTAAGTCCAAGATCAAGTTGGTGGATTAGGTCTTCTGAAGACAAAAGGGAAGGCTCTGTTTTAGGCCTGTTTGTTTGTTTGTTGTTATTGTTTTGGCTTGAGGCTTATCTATCTTCACTTTATGATTCATTCTCTCTCCTCCATAGGTGGGCACTTCCCAGTTTCCTGCTTTTGTAAGGATACAGACTATGTTGAATTAGGGATCACTGTGGTGACCTTATCTTAGTCATGTTCTTGAAGAATTTATCTCCAAACATGGATGCATTCTGAGGTTTGGTGGACTAAAGACTGCATCATAAGCATTTGGGATGGAGGCAGGCATAAGTATCAGCCTGTAGGAAAGACTTTCATGACATTTGTAGAGTCAGACCTTGGTGCTAACTACCTGAAAGGCCTCCAGCCTATAGGAAGAACTAACGGCAATTAAGGAATCCTGAGAGTGGAAGGAATGGTCTCTTCAGGGACACCAATTATTAATCCACTACCAAGTGGTCAGCCCTGCAAAAGTACATACAAATAACATTATACAGACTGAGCAGGTTATACTTAGGAATATATATGTATATACATATATACATGCAATAACAATTAATAAAAGAAAGAGGCCTTGAATTTGAAAGAGAGCCAATAAGGGAGGACTTGGAGGGAGGAAAAGGAAGGGAAAACTGTTGTAATTACATTACAATTAAAATCAAGTTGTTAAGAGACAAGCAACATTTGCCTATCTAAACACAAGAGATAGATAGGGCATCTTCAAAAACCCCAAGAGATCTGCAGAATATGGCATTCAAAGATGTTTTCTTAAATTAAGATTTTTTTTATATCAAGACATATCAGCTCCTGACAGCACCCCCTATTCTACTCCAAGTAGAAGATGAGCATCGAAGAGTCTCAGTGTGAGATGGTTGAATTAGTGACAAGCCTATCTCTTGGCATGAAAAACCCCTTGCTTCAACTGCAGACAGACTGCTTTCCAAAAAAGGACAAAACTTGGTAGCAGGGAAGTCGACAGCCTAGCTCTGCCAAGACAGGGTAGGTAAGTCCTTCATAATTCCTGCTCTACAATCAATGTCTGTCAGAGAAATGGGACCAAAAGGCTGAAGATTGATGCTGTAATGTATGGAGAGAAAACGGGAACTGTCCAGGCAGCCACTGATATGTCATTTCTTAGTTTTGGATGATGCAGGCCCTGCACTTCCTACATAATCAGATATATTTATCCCTCTCAGGTCTCTGAGGTGGTTGAAGAATAGATAGCTAGAGTCTCATAGTTAAATTTTGAGTTGTTCAGGAATCAAGAGGGTGTTCTGGATCTAAGAAGATGTTTTTAAAATTGTGATGCAAGTTAGTATGAAAGCTGAGTCAGATATAGAACTTTAAACTCATGGAGATGGTTAGATGGTAGAATGTTAAAGTCAGGGGCCAAATATGTATGAACTGGACATTGGGAATGTATGCTGGGCCATTTAACTCTTATAAATGTGGCATATTTATTTCTGTTGTTTTGTATAGTATTTACTGTTATAAGAGAAGGAACCATTTGTTGGACTGAAAGGGGGAGCTGTTGGAGGGAAGAGGGTGGAAGGGTGGGACAGGAAGGGGGAGTAGGGAAGGGATTGTGACTGAGATGTAACTTGAAGAAATGAAAAAATAAAGTATATAAAAAAAGTAAAAACAAAAACAAGTGCTGGAAATGGCCTACATAAGAAAAACAGGAGGGACCCTTTTAATCAGTGGTATTATGAGGCCTGGTGCCCTTTTTCTTAAAAGTATCTTCTGTTTTCCTTAATGGAAAGTTGAAAGGACAGAGGGGGTTGCCTGACTCTAGGGATACACAGAAGGTGATGAGGGTATGTAAAAAATTGTCTTTGGATTTCTAAATGGTAAGTAGAGAAATTGCAGTAGATTGCTCAGGGGCATCTCCGTTTAAGAGTAAAGGCTTTTAACTGTGTTGTTTTCTGTGACCTTCCTGTCATAAGAGTCTTCTTAAGTGGGACACATGCATTAACCTTCTGTCCAAGTTAGGCCTCCTTGATCAGAGGCAACAGGAAGCAGGATCATTTCACTTACGGAAAGAAAGGAACATTTACCAACAGGAACCTTGATATTTTGCAGCAGAGCTGAATGACCAATGAAATAAGGCTGGGAGGTAGTTGGGGTCAGACATGACAAGAAACAGGTATTCAAGCGTCATCAGCGTCTCCATATTGACTTCTTGCAGCAACTGGCTTCATTCTTTATTCTATTTCTTTCCTTTACTCCAACCTTTTTCTCTCTCTCCATGAAGTCAGAATATAACTACCATTTATATAGCTTGTATTTTAGAGTTTTACCTATCTAGAAAGCCATGGGCTTTCTCTGAAATACAATAAACTTGTTTGTTCTGGTTGTCCCAGAATGATACTTGGCTGGTCTCAAGTGTCTGTCTCCAGTCCAATTCATTGTGTCTAGGGGCAAGATTTTATCTATCTATCTATCTATCTATCTATCTATCTATCTATCTATCTATTTATTTATTTATTTTCAAAATGGCTGCTCATAATGAGATTAGGAGGAATGATGTTGTCATGAGGGCACAGGCAGACAAGACTTATACTGTCCTGCTTGTCTTGTTTTAAGACCTTTTATGTCTTTTAGTGGAATAAATATATTATCTAAGTCAACATGTATGACTAGATTACCTATGTCTTCACTTAGGGACCATTAGGCTTTTGGTCGAAGAAGTCGAGCAATAAACTTTTGGTTTCTATTAATTAAGCACTGTTCTGGGTCATTGTGATGAATAATCCAGACAACTGTAAGGTTTCAACTTCTCTAAAACTGAACTAAAAGAATATAATAGAATATTCAAGGAACTTTTAAAAAGCCAGCCTGCATTAAATCTTTTTTGTTTGTTTGTTTGTTTGTTTTAAATATTTTATTTTTTTTCTTCAAGTTACGTCTCAGTCACAAACCCCTCACTATTCCCCCTTCCTATCCCGCCCTTCCACCCTCTTCCCCCGAGAAGTTTCCCCTTTCAGTCCAACAGATGGTTCCTTCTCTTATAACAGTAAATACTATACAAAACAACAGATATAAATATGCCACATTTATGAGAGTTAAATGGCCCAGTATACCTTCCCAATGTCCAGTTTGTACATATTTGGCCCCTGACTTTAACATTCTACTATCTAACCATCTCCATGAGTTTAAAGGTCTATATCTGACTCAACATTCATACTAACTTGCAACACACATTTAAGAGTATCTTCTTAGATCTATAACACCCTCTTGATTCCTAAACAACTCAAAATTTAACTATGAGACTCTAGCTGTCTATTCTTCAACCACCTCAGAGACCTGAGAGGGATAAATATATCTGCTTATATAGGAAGTGCAGGGCCTGCAGCTTCCAAAACTAAGAAATGACATACCAGTGAATGCCTGGACAGTTCCCATTTTCTCTCCATACATTCCTGCATCAGTCTTCAGCCTTTGGGTCCTGTTTCTCTGACAGACATTTGTTGCAGAGCAGGGATTATGAAGGACTTACCTACCCTGTCTTGGCAGAGTTAGGCTGTCGACTTCCCTGCTACCAAGTTTTGTCCTTTTTGGACAGCAGTCTGTCTGCAGTTGGAGCAAGGGGTTTTTTTATGCCAAGAGATAGGCTTGCCACTAATTCAACCATCTCACACTGGAGATTCTTTGATGCTTATCTTCTACTTGGATTAGAATAGGGGGTGCTGTCAGGAGCTGATATGTCTCGATATCAAAAAAAAAAGAAAATCTTAATTTAAGATAACATCTTTGAATGCCACATTCTGCAGATCTCTTGGGGTTTTTAAAGATGCCCTATCCATCTCTTGTATTTAGATAAGCAAATGTTGCTTGTCTCTTAGCAACTTGATTACTGGGTAGTTTAGAGAATATCTGTGATAGACTGTAACAGTAGCTAACAAAGTGACATGTTTGCATGACTAGGAGTTTGTTTTACTTAACCATCCTAGACCGTTTTAGACGGTTGGTATCAAGAGGCCAGAGCTTCACAAAAAATAAAATGTGAAGCATTAAATCTTTTAATAAATAAACATCTGATGTCTGTCAAGGAGATGCAGCAATAGGAAAATCATGTGTTTTACCCAAGTACAGGACAGGTCTGATAGTGAAATGAAGCATTATTCAAATTATGAAGGGAGAACATGCAGTTCATTTTACATATCAGGTCTTCAAAGGTCAGAGAAAATGTTTGCCCAAACTATCTCATCTCTTCCATTTCTTTAGTGAGGAATAATGCTGGAGGAGGCTTCCAGATGATGCCATTCAAAATATCTCAGTATGAATAGCAAAAGTACATAGGAGGCCTGGCACACCCTGGAGACACAGACTAGTCTCATTTGGAGAACTGAAGGACAGCATGGGACATGGTGTCTTCAGTCTGAGTAGAGTTTATATCCCTGCTCTAGTGTTCAGTGCCCTTTCACCTAGTTCCACATCAGAAAAATGACTGTTATTTATGACTAATTTACCACCTGATGATATTGAAGAATCACTTTCTTCCATAATTTGTGCTTCCAAGTCCCGTATTACCTTCTTCTTGTAAGTTCTAATCAATTTAGGATCCATCTATAAACATTAAATATTCAGGGTATAATAATGATCATGAGAGTGTTTACCTTTGCATCTAGCACTGAATAAGGTAAATGGAAATTATTTAAAATTGCATTTTAATAAGGGAAGGATGAGGATAAAAGACAATAATAAAAAGGCAGTAAGAAAGCCATCACTAAGGCATTTGGTAGATCATTCACCCCAGAAGCAAAAGGTTCATGGAAATCTTGACTGACAGAGAATTTAAGTTCTTCTTTCTGGTTTTGGCTTTGTGTCATTATCACAACAGCACCTGTAAGCCCCTCTGTTGACTTCTGGCTCATCCTCTGGGTTGACTTTACCAGGTTACGCTCCACACTGGCTTCCAGACCCACCTGGATTGGCATGCTAGCTGGGTCAGCTACTACTTGGAACACACATCTGCACCTTCATTATGTACACACATGGGGATTGCATTTCTTATGTGAAAATTTGAAGGACATTATTTCTGCATTAATAGTCAAGATATGATTCCACTAAGTTTTTACTCATATTCACGTTGTGAAAATATCTTAGACAATAGTGAAATTACATCATGTAGATGCTCATTGACTAACAAATAGTATTATATTCTCATAGATTCATTATAAATTGCAAAAACTTGACAATCCAAAATGAACTTAATATACTCAAAGCTACTGGATGTGGAAGCTTAACAACAAGTTATGCATAGGGTGTTGATGGTTCCCTCTTGGGATCATATCATTGACTGAGAGCTGTAGCTCGCATGTCAGTCTGGCACCATGAGATCATACTACACAATGCTCAACTAGGAAAAGATTGAAACAATACCTGAGGCATATTTCTACATCATAAAGTTGAAAAATCGTAAGTTGAACCATCATAAATCATTGGTTACCCAAATGAGCCACCTAGAATTAACAAAGGAATTTGTAGTCTTATTCACCCCAAAATATCACACCTGGGCTTGGTGGGAGAAATAAGGGAACATTTTGAGTTTGTTGCCCAGAGCCAGTGGCCTCAAGAGGTAGGGTGTTAAGCCTATCATGGAAAAAAAAAAAGAGTGTCTAGGCCCAGAATACATTATCTACCTACAGAATCACTGTTGCCAAGTGCTGCCAGCATGGTGCTTTGGTGTTTTGAAGAGAAAAGGGGCCTTTGACTGACAGCACTCATTGGATATGGGAAGGTCTGTTTTTAAGTACCATTCTAATTGCATAGTCTTGGTCTTGGCAGTTTAGTGAGAGTTTCTGGTCACACAATGGAGATGTGGGCTTTTCATCTACGAAAGGTATATCAGAATGCCCACCACATCACAAGTGCCCAAAAATCATCCACCACCATATTACTGACATTATTATTATCTACCATATTGTTAGTCTTCTTTCATCTTAGTTCTATATAACAAGGCCCTTTAAAATTTTCGTTGTTCCTTATGCTCTGCATTACCCTACAATTGGTTTGCTTCCTATATTCTTCAAATGTAAGAATTATGAAACACTTTTAAATTAAATGAAATTTGCAATGGCAGCTCTTATGCTGGCTTGCATGGCTTCCCCAGGTTGTTCTTTTGTCCTATGTCACTTCCCAGTTTCATGTATATTTTCCTGAATATGTCTGCTAATTATAAATTACTATTGCCTTCTTATATGGAATTTGAAATATCTCCTGTTACTGATAACTCAGGTCTTTTGTATATATGAAAAGATACAATGAGACAAACTGAATTTCAGCAAGAATAAGAAGAACATTTGAGCAGGGTGTGCCAACACCTGGACAACATTTACTTGTATTCCAGAAGTTTCTATTCCCTCTTCAATTCTAAGAACTTCTTGTATAGATTATACATCAGTTGTAGATAAGGTGTTCATTTTATCAATTTTTTCAGATTTTTTTCTGGCTTTAATATGATATGCCCATGTGCAGATTTGGGGGGCATTTATCATGGTTTATGTTTTCTGAGGTTCTCAAATATATGGTTTGATAGTTACCATTAATTTTACAGAAGACCATCCACTATATCTTTGAACATGTCAGAGCTGTATTCCTTTCCTTCTTTGATTAAAATTATGTGTGTATATATATTTTATATTCCTATAGTTCTTATATATTCCTTTTTCATATTCTTTTTGCTTTTCAATCTGCTAAGTTTTTATTGACTTTTTCAAGCTCACAGTTTCATTTCTCTACTGTGCATAATCCACTCATGAGTTCATGTTAGCATTGCTGACTTTTGATACAATACACAATGAATTGCTCAATGTCCCATTGTCATATAAGGATGAGGGACAACAATAAAAAAGTCACAAGGAAGCAGTCATTATATATAGCATTTAGTAGATCAATCAGTCCACAAGCAAAAGGCCCATGGAGAGGCCCCATCCCTCATACATGCTTGGAGACTGTGTCTTTGAGAGGTAATTTAGGAGTGTTAAGACAATACCATATTGAGTACAGGGTGGACCTTTAATACAGTCACCCTTATAATGAGAGAGGATGGCACAGGTAGACAAAGAGAACACTGTGGGAAGGAGGAACAGGGATTGGAGCGAGCATTCAAAGCCAAAGATTCATCAACTCCCCAAATCTAAGAAGGGCACATGTCATAGGTTTTTCTCTTACAGTCCCCAGGAGGAGCCAACTGCTCATACCTTGATTTTAGATTTTTTTTCTTCAAAAATAAATTTAACTATTAGTTAAAAAACAAATTTAACTAAACAACTCAAAATTTAGTTAAAAAATAAATTTAACTAAACAACTCAAAATTTAACTATGAGTCTCATAGTTAAATTTTGAGTTGTTTAGGAATCAAGAGGGTGTTATAGATCTAAGAAGATACTCTTAAAAGTGTGTTGCAAGTTAGTATGAATGTTGAGTCAGATATAGACCTTTAAACTCATGGAGATGGTTAGATAGTAGAATGTTAAAGTCAGGGGCCAAATATGTATAAACTGGACATTGGGAAGGTATACTGGGCCAATTTACTCTCATAAATGTGGCATATTTATATCTGTTGTTTTGTATAATACTTACTGTTATAAGAGAAGGAACCATCTGTTGGACTGAAAGGGGAAACTTCTGGGGGGAAGAGGGTGGAAGGGAGGGATAGGAAGGGGGAATAGGGAAGGGTTTGTGACTGAGATGTAACTTGAAGAAAAAAAAATAAAGTATTTATAAAAAAAACAAAAAAAATAAATTTAACAATGAATCTTCAAGAATAAATTTCTGTCATGTCACCAAATACACACAATTTTTATCTTAACTTTTGTATCATCATTTCTGACTTTCTATCTCTTTGCTAACATTGCCCATACTGTTTACAAATAACCTATTTTTTCTATCAGGGCCCTTCACATATTTATCATAGTCATTTTCACCTTCAAGACATGCTTTGTGATGTGTTGTAAGGCAAAGAAGCACTGAGTGATGGGACCTGATCCAGATGAGCTTTAATGGGCCATTTCTGCAGTTTGACAAGGAACTGGGTTGTATGTAATGTTTTTAGCAACTGGGTAACAATAGTTGCATAGACCTTTTATGTCCTTGCTTTTTTCTCCCAAATAGGCTTACCTCAGGTTTCTTCCTCAGGGAGAGCCTGTATCTTATATATTTTTTGGTTATGTTTTTTTCTCTACTGAGCCTTTAAGGTCTGGTGACAAGGTGTGAAGGAGGAGAAGCATCCTTTTATTTTCATGATTAAATCTGTCTTTAAGGTTATTTTAGGCACATGCTCTTCACAAGTGTTTCTTATCTTTCCCTCCTACAGAGGTGAGGCAAGCCAAGGGCAAGTATGCAGGGGAGATGCTCTTTTTCCAAGATCCAGATCAGGATCTAGAACTCTGATAATGAACTAAACCTTTGTAACTATAAGGAAGCCCCAGTTAAGTGCTTTATAAGAGTTGCCATTGTCTTGGTGTCTCTTCCCAGGAATAGAACTCTGACTAAAACACTGTGTGCAGCCAAAGGACTACAAAACAGGACATCTAAGCAAAAACAAGTGATAGCTTGTGGTAAAGTCTTCTTCCTTGCTTCTATTCCAGGGCATGGTAAAAATGGTTCATTTTCCACTCTCGCTGTCAGAATTACTAGAAATGTGTTCTAACTCTTCATTATGAGAGTATTGAGGGAATCCACAAGGTTAAACCTAAGAAGGTTTGAAACACCATTAAGGCTGTAGGGCTTAAGGGTTTGTTCCTCAGGCTAGTGTCCTCTGCTCCAGAAATTCACTAGCCTAGACAAATAAGTACTCTTATCAGTTGAGAACTCTGGTGTCTAAATTCTTGGATAGTATGAATAAAACAACACTAAGATTACAAAATCAGCCAACAGCCTCAAGTACCACTTTTGTCTCATAGAGCCCAGATTTTGAATGGAAGAGAAGTCCATTATTCAGCAATACAAACAGAAACAGTAGGAAATGAACAGTTTACTGTGTGTGGTGGTTTGAATCAGAAAGGCCCACATAGGCTCATATATTTGAATGATTAATTATCAAGGAGTAGTACTTCTTGAGGGATTAGAGCAGTTGTTCTCAACCTTCCTAATGTTGTGACCATTTAATACAGTTTTCTCATGTTGTGGTGACTCCAGCCAAAAAATTATTTTGTTGCTATTTTGTAACTGTAATTTTGCTACTGTTGTGAATTGTAATGTAATATCTGGCATGCAGGATATCTGATATGTGACTCTCAAAGGGTCGAGACCCATAGGTTGAGAACCCTAGGATTAGAAAGTATGGCCTTGTTGAAGAAAGTGTGTTACTGGGGGTGGGATTTGCGGTTTCAAAAGCCCACGCCAATCCCAGTGTCTCTTCCTGTTGCCTACAGAGGAGGATATAGAACACTCTCTGATAATGAACTAAACCTTTGTAACTATAAGGAAGCCCCAGTTAAGTGTTTTATAAGTGTTGCCATTGTCATGGTGTCTCTTCAGAGCAATAGAACACTGACTAAAACACTGTGTGTAGCCAAAGGACTAGAAAACAGGACATCCAAGCAAAATGTGAAGTTGTGGAGAATATCTGCTTACCCTACTTAAATACCCCAAATTACAAAACAAAACAAAACAAAACAAAAACCAAGTACCCATGTCAGTTACAGACAGCATAGAGAACACAGATTTTTTTTTGCTGTTAGCTTGAGGAATACTCTTTCAGAGTGGGGCCAGAAAAAATCAAAACAGGGAGCCAGGACTTTCCCTACCATGCTTTGATGATGAGTCTACCTCCCCTATGTGTCAAGGAAGACACATGTTGAAAGTGAGTGACACATGTGCCTGTCCCTTCACACTTGAATGTGCTCAGTTGCATCTCCTGTAGCTTGAGTGCCCATTCTGCTGAGCAACATGAATTACTCTTCATTGGCTGACACTCAGGAAAAAGGCAAGTGGGAAGACTTAGCTTCTGCCCTAACTTGGCAGCAAAAAAGGTGTTCCCTCCTGATTTCCACTTGTCTCTTTCTTTAGAATGGGAAATACATGTTAGCAAGGAGAAGATGAATACTTTGAAAATGTAAGCTCGAATTGGAATGTGAAAGGCCATGTTTGGGGATGGAGAGCTGATTCAGTCATTAAGATCACTTTTTGCTCTTCTGCAGTACTCAGTTTTGGTTCCAAGCACCCATTGTTGGCGCTCATAACTACCTGTAACTCCAGCTCCTGAGGATCTGATGCCTTCTTATGTCATTTATGGGCACTCGCACACACATACACATAAATAAAATAATTAAAATACCACACTTATTCACTCAAGCTTGATTCAAGCAAACTTAATACAATTAAACCCAAAGGAGTCCTGAACTTGCATTTTCAGGTAGCAATGACTACTACCAGGAAGCACTGGTTCTAACACCTTTTCATTTTGAAGCATTAACTAGGTCATATTAATTATACATAGTAATGGGTTTCATTATGACATTTTCATAATGTAAATAATGCAGTTCACTAACACCTTTATTTTGTATTTTAATGTAGTAGGGAAAATGTAATTAAATGCTAGTTGTTTACTTAACACCAGGAGCTTTGAAAGGTCACCTTCCCACATGTGCAATTTAGGGTCATTACTTAATGGAGAGGTGATTTGGAATAGCGATTTCTGCTGCTTTGTGCCCAACACTAAACCCCCATGTGCTTTAACTATAAGCCGAGCTGGTGATAGGATGGATATGAAATAATACATGAAAAAAACATATGTGAATATTTAGGACAAAAAAGCATGAATGTTTATAATATGAATGACAAATAAGTATAGCTTACTCTGGGCAAGAGCAAGGTTGAGAAAGAAAAACAGAATAATTATTGGAGAGAAAATAGTTCATCCCAACACTGGTATGGAAGTCAATATGTAAAAAGCAAACAAAATGCATCTGCCATGGTTGAAGGTGGAAATACAAGGTCCAGAACTTATTCTTCCCCCTCCTCAGTCTACCCACATGAGAGGAAAATTCCTCACACTGCACTCTGAAAACCATTTATCTAGAGTGACTCTTATTTTACAAATGAAGAAATTGATAGGGAATCGATGTCAGAAACATCTTATGCCATGGTATCATGTGGCTCTCCCAACTTATAAATGATAAATATAATGACATTTATTCTGTGCATTGTCAGCCTTCTAGGCATAACTAACCAATTCCAGATGTGGCTTTGGAATTCATCTCAATACAGTAATAAGCTGTGAACAATTGATTGGAGATGACATATGTGCTGTACTTTATTGGCCATTTGTGTTCTAAACGTTGATGTGTTTTTCTCTCCTAAATATTCACATATAGAGACTGGGTGAACAAAAAAAATTCTTCGGAGAGGTGTAACATTTAAGTTTGCACTTAAAGGAGGAGTAGGAGTTTTGTGAGATGTCATCATGTTTTCATCTATTATGTTAGTATATTGCTATTTCTAATTGACATACAATTGCAGAGATATGATACTTTTTAACTCCTGCATCAGTCTTAAGTCTTCCCCAAACCCATGGAACTAAATCTGTAACCAGAGATTATCTGATGGACAAGGGATGGGTTTTGATAGAGGTTTCGGTTGAACTGTTGGCAGGTTTACAGAACTTCCTGTTTCATGAGCATTCACTGCTCTCATCTGCCAGGCATTCAATTTGCCTTGGCCAGTTCTGGACAAATCTTCATATATTCCCACTTTTCACTCTCTTGGGCTCCAGAGCCTGTCTAAATTATCATTCTATATCCTTCCACAATCGCCAAGATCATAGCCTCATTTTTTTTTTTTGCTTACAATTCAGGCCTGGAGAAACTCCCCTGTCTAATTACTTGTGCTTGCTTCTGGAGCCCCTGCAGCTCTCTCATTTGTTTGGGTAGGGTTGAGCAATAAATCATGTTTTGCCTTGACTGAGCTCCCCCTAAAAGGTGGTTTGATCTCTGTATCCAGCAGGTCCATCCTTGTTCCTCTGCCTTCGGCTCGCAGTCTTTCATGTTGCCCTATTCTCCCTTCTCTTTAAAAAAAAAAAAAAAATCAAAAGTCATCTGTGATCAGCTGACATGCTCACTTTCCTTTCTCAGAAGCCCACACATGCCTCCGTGTACCTTTGGTTCCAACTGAGCAGAGATTGAATCTGACAGTGACTGGAGGGTATCGCTGCCCTGATTGTTCTTGGAATTCCTGAATATTCCCTATCTTCTCTCTCAGAAATAAGAAGGCTGCTCCTATCTGAGCAGTTAAACCCATTGAAAGCCATAGAAGATTTAGACACTTTGAGGCTCTTTTCTCAGGGAGCTATGTGCACCCGTGTGCTACGAGGTGTAATTATGCAGTTCTGGAGTTCATAGTACAAACAATAGCTGACATTAGAAAGAGAATAGGAGGAGGTTGGTTTTTGACCAGAGGCTTCCTGTGCGTGAAAGACAGTAAGTAGATCCAATTGGATGCTACTTCATTTGGCCTCTTGCTCCTCCACAGCGCTCCTGAGAGGGACAAGCATTTGTTTGGTAAGTACAGTAAGTACCTCAAGCACTGTTCTGCTGCTGGGGCTGTTCAGATGAGCAAGAAGCGACTTTTGCCTTTTTATGCTTTAGTGTAATGAAGGAGATAACTTAAATGGTTATTATAGTAATAATAGCTGGTACATTGAGCTAACATGAATTGTGGAAATGTATTTAGAACCAAACTCTTCCTTTCCTTCAACACTCATTTATACCTACTCTGTGGGGCTGATTTTCCCAATTCTTGGATGAAATCCAGGAACATTCTCATGGGTTTTGGTTATAATGAAAAGGTTTCTCATTGCTTTCAGCCAGAAAAACAACCTCAATTATTTTAACTCCTAAACTGTAATAGAAAAAAAATCTCAACTTTACTTTAGTTTCATTTTTACTATTTTTTTTTGTTTTTAGCCAATATACAGAAATAACAAAATATACCTATTAGTTGGTTATCATATAATGTTCAATACACACTTACAGTACAAATGTTTAGTCAAGTTAAGCATTTTTATTTCCTCAAACATTAACCCTTTCTTCATGTTGAAATCTCACAAGTTTTTCTTCTGACCCTTTGAGATGTACACTATATAATTCTTAGCTTCTAACATTATGCCCACTGATCAGCTTCAGCCTCTGGCAACTACCGTTCTATGCTCTACTTTCAATTTCTCTAAGATCATTGTTTTAGGGTCCACTTGAGAGTAAGACTGTACATAGCTTGTGTTTCGGAGGCTCCCTCCTGTTGGCGACCCCTGGTGTTAGGGAAAAGTGAGCCTGTAGAGGATGGTGATCACAAAAGGAAGCCGATGTTAGCTTTTTTGACTCCAAGAAGTGTTAGTCAGCTTTCTGTTACTATAACAAATACCTGAAGTAGATAGTTTATAAAGAAGAAGGCTTATTTTGACTCAGTTATGGAGGATCACTCCATGGTCAGTTGGCATGCTGGCTTTGGGCCTGTGGCAAAGCCATGTGACATGAAAAGAGGGCATGACAGAGTAAAACCCTCAGAGACAGGAAGCAAAGAAGAGGAAGGGACCAGATCCCAGCAAAATCCTCCAAGGGAATGATCCTAATGACATTATAATCTCCCATTAGACCTCACCTCTTAAAAGTTCCACTATTGCCAAACAGTGGCACATCAGGGCCAAGTGATTAACTTACAGTTCCCTAGGAGAAAGATTAAGTCCAGATAACTAAACCAGTCCAGCATTTTATTCCTTTGTTTAAACTGGTCAGGTGTCCAGTACTCTTTTGAGGGATGATTTAAAGCTGGTAAAAGATTTATAGTTGAAACTGCAACATAGTTATCAATTGTATTTATTAATAAGTATAAATTGTAAGGTTAGGCCAGCAGAGAAGGTTAACAGGCTGGTGGGAGGCCAGCAGGCCTGGCCCGCCTTAACTGGCAGCCTGACCCGCCCTGGGGAAAATGCCCTGGACCAAGGGTAGCCTTTACCACCTGCAACCTAAACTCTGTTAACTAATATCTTTATTAATAACTATAAGTTGTTGTATTAGGCTGGTGGAGCAGCCGACGGCCTGGCGGGAGATGGGCAGGCCTGACTTGCCTTAGAAGCCTATAGGTCTGGTGGAACGACCTGGAGGGGCAACTGCCAGATGGATATTTATTAATAACTTTAAACTGTTATATTAAGCCAGTAGAACAGCTGGTGGTAGCCTGGCAGGCTAGCTTCCGGGGCCTTTGTGAGGCCTGTGGTTGGAAGCCTGCAGGCCTTCCAATCTGAAACTTGCAGCGGCCTATCTCCCAATAATTAATTACACCAAAACCTTTTAATGTTTCAACACTTAGCCCTTACCTGAGCAGACTCTCAACTAACTAATCTAAATTAACCCAGACCATCTAATCCCAAACAACCATTGGCCTGCTGTACCTTGCAGAATTCTCAGACATGTCTGTCTGCCTCCATGTCTCCTGGCAGAAAGAAGAGCTTCTCTCTGTAATACCCAGGGCTCCTTTATCAGCACCAGGAAGTCCCACCATCCTATACTCTTTCTGCCCAGCTAATTGGCCATCAGCAACTTTCATTAACCAAACAGGAAATGCCTCAGAAGGGGTGGTAGCCAGATCTCAGCATTGAAAGCAATCTTGCAGAACCAATGTGTTAGACCTTCCTCCAAGATATGGTTCTTATTTATTGTGCAAGATACAATAATGGCTTCCAAAAATGTCTCTAGCCTATTTCCTGGAACTGTTGAATAGATTATGTTGCATGGGAAAGGATAATTAAGTTTATGGGTTTACTTGAAGTTGCCAATCAGCCAACCTTGAGATGGAAATCTTATCCTGGATTACCTGAGTGGTCTAAATGTAATCTCAAAGGTCCTTATATGTTGAAAGGAGAGGCAGGAGAGTGTCAGTGTGATGTGACATGACATGAGAAAAACTCAACTGACCATTACTGGCTTTGAAGAGGGAAGAAGACCAGGAGCCAAACTGGCCTTCAGATGTTGGAACAGGCATGGAGACCTATACTCCTTTTTGCAGCTTTTAGGAAGGGAAAACAGCCCTGCTGACATTCCATATTAGCTCACTGAAACTCACTGCAGATTGCTGGCCTCCAGATAAGTCAAATAATACACCTGTGCTTCTTTGAGCCACTAAGATTGTGATGAGTTGTAATAACAGCAATACAAGCTCATATACTGGTGAATTCTGGCTTAAGCCTGCCTTGCATTTCTTGGGTTTGAAAGTTATAGCAGTCTCTTCCTCTCTTGGGATTGTTCTCTTGTTTCTTTCGATGCTCCCCTGAATCCCTTCTTTCATATCACACCCTCTAATCCTTCCAACACATGTAGAAGTTGATTTTTGCTGTTCCCTTTATATAGGAGAATGCATGTCTGTTGTAAATGGTTACTTGTGTCCTCCCCCCGCCTCAGCTCTTAGACATTTGTAACTTGCTTGCCTAAGGTATTCCTTACTGATGACCCTCTATGTCTTCCCAGATCTTCTTACATGTGGCCTGTACATGGTCAACAAAAATCACTGATTCCTTCTGTGAAGGCTAATCTATTTTTGTCCCTCCCCCATCCCATAGCAACATTCTGCATTCTTCATATTTTGGGGGCATAAATCACACACACCTGCTCCTCCAAGTGGTCATGGTGAATGAAGACTTTGTCTACTTTGAGTTGAGTGATACATTTTCCTTTGGGAAGGCAAATCAGAACCCTTTCCACCCTCTGTGCGTGAAGAGCAGGGAGTCCCAGTGTCCATTTATACTTTCTTGGCAAGTCCAACTTGTAGCCTCAAATCCTCACGTGGTCAGCCTCTTAATGTTCACACACACACACACACACACACACACACACACACACACACACACAC
>CAJQZJ010001511.1:3608278-3623530 GCA_907164525.1 Lophiomys imhausi | reverse complement strand
ACACACACACACACACACACACACACACACACACACACACACACACAGTCTTAGAAAGAATAGTGGAAATGCTCAATGGGCAAATAGCAATAAATTCAGTCTGCTGAGAACTTACTACATGCCTAGCACTATTGTGTATTTCATATATTAACTTATTTCATATCTCCCCATTATGTATAACTACTACCTTTTTTGTTTTTGAGTTACATGTACTGTAAGAAAACTAAGCCATAAGCACACAAAGTTACCCAGAGCTCATAGCTACTAAGTGGTTTTGGCAGATTTCCAAGCCAGTGTATCTGACATATTGTCCATCTAACCATGAAGAGTTTCACCTGTCATATTAATTACAGCCTATTGATAAGTGTCAAGGAAGAAAATGAAAATGGAGGAGATTGGCTGGAGGTACTTAGAATGAAGTCAGGAGGCATGGTTGAATCTTGCCTTATTCATCTGCAGCAGACACCAGAATGTGCACTGATATTTGGACTGACCAATAGTATGGGTTACCAAGCCACAGTTACCCTTTGCTAAACTTCTGTACAGCAGACGTCTTCCCCCAAGAATACCTACTAATAACACTGTACCCCACCCCTTTCTTACAGCACACTTAAACTTTTGCCAATACCAAGCATAATAGCTGACTAGCAAGACATATAATTTCTACCCCTCCTTCTGATTTAAAGCTATGAATAAAGATATATAGCATTGTTTGCATCTGTGTCCTCCTGGATGGCAATTTTAGTTAGACCCAAGTAAGTATTTTCTTCTGCCCTCAGATGCTTTGATTTTACTCATCAATGTGACTAACTCAAGCTCATTCCTGACTTCATCAAAGCACCTTTCCCAGAACTTTAAAGCGGCTGCACAGTGGGCATGACTACACAAAGTGTGGTATTTATATCTAAAGAACTAGTAGTACCTCAGGACTTGATAAATGCCTTCCCTCCAGCTTACCTGAGACTTACAGAACCAGAATCTGTGTTGTAACAGGTCCTCATGCAATGCAGAACAAATTAAAATCTGAAATACCCCTTGTTTGGGGTTCTCGATTTTCATGTCAGAATCAACCAAGATGCAGGGGGTTTGATTTAATTGGTTTGGGGAAGAGTCTGAGGAATGGGATTTTAAAGCCCCCCTAGGTGATGAACATTCATAGACAAGGTTACGAACCACTGAACTAGAGCACGGCTCTTAACACTGGTTGCACTCTAACATCATCTGGAGAGTTGTAAAAAATAGCACAAGGACCAATCAATCTGTCAAAAATGGGTGACACTTTAAAAAAATGCCTGCCCTAGTGATTTTGATGTGCAACGTATGCAGAGAACGACACAGGTAGGAGACAAAGTGTGAGATATGAGGTGCTTTGGCTATATAATTATTCACCCAATGAGAACTTATGGCATTTCTCAACAATACAGACAATGGGTGGGTATTAGGACTATGTAGCAGTACTTACACAGCTCACAAACTTGCCCAGTGAGCAGGATACATTCCTCATCATCTCTGTGGTTCACTTTCCTCATCTGTGGAATGTGGTACACTAGATGTATTCAGGTGACCATATCTAACCACATGTGAGATAAATTCCTGTCAATGCAATCCAGCTGAGTGACTAGAAGGCTTCAGGTAGAGTCTACCTTCGACAAGACCACAGCCAGTTAGGTAGGAGTTGAATAACTAACCAAGAAGTGGTCAGTCTGTGGCCTGGTTTGTTGTCTTGAGCAAAACCAGTGATTTGTTGGTGTGTTTCCGGGTCAGAGGTCACTGTTGCTTAGAACTTGAATTATGACTAAGACAATAGACCACATCTACGAGCGAGCACTTGTTTGTTGCTATTCAAAGTGACTCTTCTGAAACTGGTTTTCCCAGGATGCTTTGCGGAGTAAGGCCCATCTGTCATGTATAGCAGCTGGTTAGCAGAGGCTCAGAGAATAATATTTTGGCTCAATCTGTCACACAATGCACTCTTTTTTTCTTTATGTTGAGGTCTTCCACAGAACAAAACAGCAGATAATTTTATTGTAAAGATCCTTGAAGTTCATTGCTGAATAACAGATAGGGAAAATGCTTGTCTATGTGGAGTCACTTGATGTCGAACATGTCTAAACCCTTGTGACTTTGTGAGGGAAAAGACATTTTCAATGGGAGGCAAGTGGTGTCCAGGATGTATCTGTCCCATTTCACAGTATAAATGCAGGTACATCTGGGTTCAGAATCAAATGCTTTTTTACATCATACTAATGTGATGTTTCCCTTGTTTTCCCAGTTTGGCCCCGAGTTCATGCTTCCTATTATAGCTTGTCCGTTTGTTAAGGAGAATTTTTGAAAGACTATGTTTTCCTCTGTTAGAGTAAGTTTTGCAGGAAACTGAGAACGCACATCACTGCTATGACCTGCAGAAGTGGGCCCTGCTTTTTTTTTTTTTTTAGATGTGTGTTTACCTCTCTGAAATGTTCTTAGAAAGGAAAATTACCTTCAAGTTAAACAAAGCCAGGACTGTTTCTATGGTCTATAATGCTTTTCTGATATTTCTTTGTTTTTTTTTTTCTTTTTCATTTCCTATCATAACCCATGTTATGTAATTTGAGAGAGTTTATGGGCATCTGATGGGTTTTTATCAAGCTTTTCAAACTTCTATTAATGCCAATGTATCTAATGTTATACTTAGGAAAATTTATTGGGTAGAATTACATGCTAATTATTGAAAAGATAAACTAGTAGACAGATGACTTTCAGTTGAGTTAGGCATGTCTTTTCCAAAATGGAAGTCATAACCACATAGTGCAACTGAACACTTGACATGTGGCTTGTTTTTTTTAATGTTTATTTATTACTTCAGGTTACATCTCCATCACAGTACCCTCTTTCAACCCCTCCCAGTCCTGCCCTCCCACCCTCTACCCCCATCCCTTCCATCCTACTCCTTTGGAGTGGAGTATCCCTACAGATTGGCCCCCTGCCCCAGTTCAGCAGTCATATGAAGGCCAAGAGCCTCCTCATACACTGGGGACCTACAAGGCAGCGCCACTAGGGCAAAGTGTCTCATTGACAGGTAACAAAGTCTATGTTTCTGTTCCCTTTGGTGCATTGGCTGTAGTATAGTTATCCTGTACTATATGGCTAAGATCCGATTATAAGTGAATAGATGCCATGTGCATCCTTCTGAGTCTGGGTTAGCTCACTCAGGATGAGCTTCTCTAGTTCCATCCATTTGGCTGCAGATTGCATGAATTCATTGTTTCTGATGGCTAAGTAGTATTCCATTGTGTAGATGTACCACAGTTTTTTTTATCCATTCATCAGTTGAGGGACATCTGGGTTGTTTCCAGTTTCTAGCTCTTACAAATAAGGCTGCAATGAACATAGATGAGGAAACATCCTTGTGGTTTGGTGAGGAATCATTTGGAATCATACACAGAAGTGGTATGGTTGGGTCTTGAGGTAGAACTATTCTAAGTTTTCTAAGATGTCACGAGACTGATTTCCATAGTGGTTGTACAAGCTTGCACTCCCACCAGCAATGGAGAAGTGTTCCTCTTTCTCCAACACCTTGCCAGCATGTGCTGTCATTTGAGTTTTTTATCTTAGCCATTCTGACAGGTGTGAGATGGAATCTCAGAGTCGTCTTGAGTTGCATTTCTCTGATGATTAAGGATGCTGATCATTTCTTCAAGTGTTTCTCAGCCATTAGGGATTCCTCCTTTGTGAATTCTCTGCTTAGCTCTGTTCCCCATTTTTCAGTTGGGATTATTTGGTTTCTTGGCATTTAATTTCTTGAGTTCTTTGTAAATTTTGGATATTAGCCCTCTGTCAGATGTTGGGTTGCTGAAGATTTTTTCCCAATCTGCAAGCTGCTGTTTTGTTCAAATGACAGTGTCATTTGCCTTACAAAAGCTTTTCAGTTTCACGAGGTCCCATTTATTGATTGTTGGTCTTAGAGCCTGAGCTGTTGGTGTTCTGTTCAGGAAGTTGTCATCTGTGCCAAAGAGTTCCAGGCTTTTCCCCACTTTCTCTTCTATTAGATTTAGTGTGTTGGGCTTTATGTTAAAGTCTTTGAACCACTTGGGCTTAAGTTTTGTGCAAGGTGATAAGTATGAGTCTATTTGCATTCTTTTACATGTCGACATCCAGTTAGACCAGCACTACTTGTTAAAGATGCTGCCCTTTTTCCATTGTATGGGTTTGGCTTCTTTGTCAAAAATTAAGTGACCATAGGTGTGTGGGTTCATTTCTGGGTCTTCTATTTGATTCCATTGATCCACTGGTCTGTTTCTATACCAGTACCATGTTGTTTTTATTACTATTGCTCTGTAGTAAAACTTGATCTTGGATGGTGATGCCTCCAGATGTTTTTTATTATACAGGATTGATTTAGCTATTCTGTTTTTTTTTTTTTGTTATTTCATATGAAGTTGAGAATTGTTTTTTCCAGATCTATAAAGAATTGTGGTGGTATGGTGATAGGAATTGCATTGAATCTGTATATTGCTTTTGGCAGGATGGCCATTTTTATTATGTTGATTCTACCTATCCATGAACATGGGAGATATTTCCATCTTCTGATGCCCTCTTCAATTTTTTTCCTCAAGGACTTGAAGTTCTTGTCATACAGGTCTTTCACTTGCTTAGTTAGAATTACCCCCAGGTATTTTATATTGTTTGTGGCTATTGTGAAAGGTGTTGTTTCCCTAATTTCTTTCTCAGCCCATTTATTTTTTCGTATAAAGCTTCTGTAATTTTGTATCCAGCCATATTGCTGAAGGTGTTTATCAGCTGTAAGACTTCTCTGGTGGAATTTTTGGGGCCACTTATGTATACTATCATATTGTCTGCAAAAAGGGATAATTTGACTTCTTCCTTCCAATTTGTAGCCCCTTGATCTCCTTTAGTATGGCTTGTTTTGTATTGAGATTTACTTCATATGACTGGAGACCACAGATGGAATTTCTGCAATAAAAAGAACAGATTTCTTTAAATGTTTTTCATTAACAGCATAATGTAGATTTTATGTTGAAATGATACAACCTTGCACATAATATGGTAAATATAAGCTATAATTAAAACCAATTATGCCTATATTTTTGCCTTAACTATGACTTTCATAATATTCACATTGGAATAGGTTGAACTACAACAGACAGAAAAGATCAGAGAGAATCAGAGATCTGTGCAAAGTGAATACTTTTGGAGGAGAAAGTGGGATCTACTGAGGATGGAGAGAAACCAAGAAACGGCAATAAAGAAGCCATAGAATTTTCTGCTATTTAGCATTTTGCTACTTGTATCTCTTATTTTGCCTCAAAGGGAAAATCTCCCGTTGCAAATGCAACCTGGTATTGATAAATATCCTTTAGGTTTTTGCTATTTCTTTTGTAATTAGAACTCAGCTATCACCAGAATATAGCTGACAACTCCAGCTGACAGTTAACCAGAAATCTCATAGCTCTCTGCTGGGTGCCATGATGTTGGCATCTGAAAATAATGACTGTTGGGAACACACTTTCTCCTGAGGCCCTAGGAGGTTCGGCACAATGGGGCTTCTGTTCTGATGTGATGAATGTTCTCAGGGTTGCTGAGTCAAGGCTGGGAGCCTCAGGCCCACCTGGCACCCTCAGAACAGTTATAGAGAACAGGTTTGGCTCTGGGGAAGGCCTGGGCATAAGAGCCCTTACTTAGAAGGGTCTGAATATTACTGCCAGTCTTATGCATAGTCACTAAAAGTCACTGGGAATGATTTTGGGGATTGATAGGGATTCAGTCAGAAAACTCCACAGAGATTCTAGAAATAATCTGGAGGGAAGGGAAACTATTCCTTTCATCAATCTTTGGTGAACCTTTACAAAGTTTTAAATAATAATATTCTCTGTCTCCAATGCTAAAGCTTTAATTGTGCAAAGCAAGGACTATCTTATCAGCCATGGTGGTTAATTTTCTAGGATGTCTACAGACACTATTTCTGGGTGTATTTTTGAGGGGTTTTCCTGATGTGATCAGATTTGGATGGGAGGGGAACTCAGTAAAGCAGATGATTTCAGCAGTGTGGGTGAGCATCATCAAGTCTTGGATAGACTGAATAGAGGAAAACAACAAAAAGCAAAATTCTTCCACCTAATTCTTGTCCACTTGGTTACTTAGAATGGTGCATCTTATTTCTTTGTCCTCAGTCTGGAATTATCCCCTAGTCCTCTTAGTTCTCAGGCCTTCATGGTCATAGCACTGGCTGCCTTGGATCTCCAGCTTACCTGAGGCAGGCCACTGGTCTTCTCAGCCTCTGTAATTGCATGAGAGAGTTCTTCATGTTGGTTCCACTTCTCTGGATATTGCTGACTGATCCATCATCATGAAAAAACTCTGCCTCCTACCTGTTTCAGTTATTCATTGCCGTGTGACTCAGAGCACAGTAACTTAACACAATAGCTACTTTGTTTCCCAGGATCCTGAGGAATAGAAGTTGCACTGTATCATACAGGGACGAGTTGTCTTTGATCCACCATATTTACAATCTCAGCTAATGCCACTCAATAGGGAATGTCAAAGATGACCTGACTGTAGCCCTATGATTGTGATTCCAGTTTTTGCTTTCAGCTAGGTATCGTGAATTTCTTTGGCATGGTCTCCATGTGGTAAACTCGGGATTCTTTTTAACTGGGTGGTCCCAAGGTAGCTGAACTTCTTGTATTATTGATAAAATACTTTAAGCAAATTCAGAAGATTTCCTGAGTCTGTCAACATTGGTCTCTTTGCCCTATGCAGGTAAGAAATTACCATTGACACAGAGGCCCTATCTGGGTACTGTCAACTCTCTTTTTGATTTAGCACCAACTATCCTAGTATTCTCTACTGTATCATGGACTTTCTTCCGATTGCACATAAATATTTTCTTCATGGATTGATATTAGATATCAAACCCTAAGATTACTTCATTGGAACCAAACCATAAAGGTACCATAGGCATGCAGTTACAATTTTCAAAGGCAGCTAAATTTTAATTCTAATATATATGTGTGTGTGTGTGACACTGGTGCTGGCCACTTGCTTAGGTCATATTTTATGGCTTAGCTTTACTCAAGTAAATGAAATGGTTTAGCTTCTCTCTATAGCCCCAGAATGATGACTTCTACGTTTATGTTCTTTTTTTTCATTACTTTTTACTTCTTAATTTTTAATGTTTATTTATTACTTCAAGTTACATATCTATCATAGTGCCATCTTTTCACCCCTCCAAATTCCATCCTCCCACCCTCTCCTCCTTCTCCCACCCATCCTACTCCTCTGAGGTGAAGTGTTCCTACAAATCAGACCCTCTCAGTTCAACAGTCATATGAGGGCTAAGAGCTTCCTCTTGCACTGGGAGCCTACATGGTAGCACCCCTAGGGGGAAATTGTCCTATTAATACGTAACAAAGTCTATGTTTCTGATCCTTTTGGTTTGTTGGTTGCAGAATAGTTATCCTGTACTATATGGCTAAAATCCAATTACAAGTGAGTAGATGCCATGTGCATCTTTCTGAGTCTGGGTTAGCTCACTCAGGATGAGTTTTTCTAGTTCCAGCTATTTGGCTGCGAATTGCATGATTTCCTTGTTTCTGATAGCTGAGTAGTATTCCATTGTGTAAATGCACCACATTTTTTTTTTTTTATCCATTTGTCAGTTGAAGGACATCTGGGTTATTTCCAGTTTCTAGCTATTACAAATAAGTCTGTTATGAACATAGATGAGGATAAGTCTTTATGGTTTGGTGAGGAATCGTTTGGGTGGATACCCAGAAGTGGTATGGCTGGGTCTTGTGGTAGGGCTATTCCAAGTTTTCTAAGATGTCACCAGATTGATTTCCATAGTGGTTGCACAAGTTTGCACTCCCACCAGCAATGGAGGAGGGTTCTCCTTTCTCCACAACCTAGCCAGCATGTGCTTTCATTTGAGTTTTTGATCTTAGCCATTCTGACAGGTGTGAGATGGAATCTCAGAGTGGTCTTAAGTTGCATTTCTCTGATGATTAAGGATGCTGAGCATTTCTTCAAGTGTCTCTCAGCCATTATGGATTCCTCCTTTGTGAATTCTCTGCTTAGCTCTGTTCCCCATTTTTCAATTGGATTATTTGGTTTCTTGGCATTTAATTTTTTGAGTTCTTTGTAAATTATGGATATTAGCCCTCTGTCAGATGTGGGGTTGGTAAAGATCTTTTCCCAATCTGTAGGCTGCTGTTTTGTTCGAATGACAGTGTCATTTGCCTTACAGAAGATTTTCAGTTTCATGAGGTCCCATTTATTGATTGGTGGTATTAGATCCTGAGCTGTTGGTGTTCTGTTTAGGAATTTGTCATCTGTGCCAATGAGTTCCAGGCTTTTCCCCACTTTCTCTTCTATTAGATTTAGTGTGCTGGGCTTTATGTTAAGGTCTTAGATCCACTTGGACTTAAGTTTTGTGCAAGGTGGTAAGTATGGGTCTATTTGCACTCTTTTACATGTGGACATCCAATTGGACCAGCACCATTCGTTAGCTGTTCTTTTTCCATTGTACAGGTTTGGTTTCTTTGTCAAAAATTAAGTGACCCTAGGTGTGTGGGTTCATTTCTGGGTCTTCAATTTAATTCCATTGATCCACTGGTCTGTTTCTATACCAGTACCATGTTGTTTTTATTACTATTGCTTTGTAGTATAGCTTGAAATCTGGGATGTTGATACCTCCTGATGTTTTTTCATTGTACAAGATAGATTTAGCTGTTCTGGGGTTTTTATTGTTCCATATGAAGCTGAGAATTGTTTTTTTCCAAGTCTGTAAAGAATTGTGTTGGTATTTTGATTAGAATTGCATTGAATATGTATATTGCTTTTGGTAGGATGGCCATTTTTATTATGTTGGTCCCACCTATCCATGAGCATGGGAGATCTTTCCATCTTCTGATGTCCTCTTCCATTTCCTTCTTCAAGGACTTGAAGTTCTTGTCATACAGGTCTTTCCCTTGCTTGGTTAGAATTACGCCCAGGTATTTTCTGTTGTTTGTGGCTATTGTGGAGGGTGTTGTTTCCCTAATTTCTTCCTCAGCCCATTTATCTTTTTTATAAAGAAGGGCTTCTGATTGTTTTTTTTTTTTTTTTTTGAGCTAATATTTTATCCAGCCACCTTGCTGAAGTTGTTTATCAGTTGTATTACTTCTCTGGTAGAATTTTTGGGGTCACTTATGAATACTATCATATCATCTAAAAATAGGGATATTTTGATTTCTTCCTTTCCAATTTGTATCCTCTTTATCTCCTTTAGTTGTCTTATTGCTCTGGCTAGGACTTCAAGTAGTATGTTGAAGAGATATGGGGAGAGTGGGCATCCTTGCCTTGTCCCTCCCTGATTTTAGAGGAAATGCTTTATGTTTCTCTCCATTTAATTTGATTTTGGCTACTGGCTTGCTGTATATCACCTTTATTATTTCTAGGTATGGTCCTTGTATGCCAGCTCTCTCCAGAACTTTTAACACGAAGGGGTGTTGGATTTTGTCAAGTGATTTTTCTGCATCTAGTACGATGATCATATGTTGTTTTTTCTTTCAGCTTGTTTATATTGTGAATTATGTTGATAGATTTTCGTATGTTGAACCACCCCTGCATTCCTGGGATGAAGCATATTTGATCATAGTGCATGATAATTTTGATGTGTTCTTGGATTCGGTTTGCCAGTATTTTGTTATTTTTGCATCTATGTTCATGAGGGAAATTTGTCTGAAGTTCTCTTTCTTTACTGGGTCTTTGTGCGGTTTAGGAATCAGGGTGACTGTGGCCTCATAGAATGAGTTTGGCAGTGTTCCTTCTGCTTCTATTTTGTAGAGTATTGGTATTAGCTCCTCTTTGAAAGTCTGGTAGAATCCTGTGCTGAAACCATCTGGCCCTGGCATTTTTTTTTTTTTTTTGAGAGATTTTAATGACTGTTTCTATTTCCTTACGGGTTATAGGGCTGTTTAATCTGTTAACCTGATCTTAACTTAACTTTAATAGTTGGAACTATTAAAGTTAATAGTTAGTTAATAGTTAACTAAAAAGAAAGTTGTCCATTTCTCTTAGGTTTTCAAATTTGGTGGAATATAGATTTTTGAAGTAGGAGCTAAAGATTCTCTGGATTTCCTCAATGTCTCTTGTTATTTCTCCCTTTTCATTTTTAATTTTGTTGATTTGTTTTTTTCCCTCTGTCTTTTAGTTAACTTGTCTAAGAGTTTGTCTATTTTTTTTGATTTTCTTAAAGAACCAACTCTTGGTTTCCTTGATTCTTTGTATTGTTCTTTTTGTTTCTAAGTTGTTAATTTCAGCCCTAAGTTTCTTTTTTTTCCTGCCTTCTGCTTCTCTTGGAAATGTTTGCTTCTTTTTTTTCCAGGTCTTCCAGTTCTGATGTTAATTTGATAATACGAACTGTAGCAATTTTCTTTTTGAAGGCACTTAGTGCTATGAACTTTCCTTGTAGCACTGCTTTCATTGTGTCCCATAGGATTGAGTATGTTGTGCCTTCATTGTCCTTGGATTTTCAGAAGTCTTTGATTTCCTTCTCTATTTCTTCCCTGACCCAGTAGTCATTCAGTAGAGAGTTGTTCAGCTTCCCTAAATGTGTAGGCTTTCTGTTATTTCTGATGTTATTGATGTCCAGCTTTATTCCATGGTGGTCTGATAAGATACAAGGGGTTATTTCGATTTCTTGAATCTGTTGAGACTTGCTTTGTGTCTGACTATATGTTCGATTCTGGAGAAGGTTCCGTGTGGTGCTGAGAAGAAGGTGTATTCTTCTGTGTTTGTGTGAAGCATTCTATAGATATCTGTTAGGTCCATTTGTTTCATGACCTCTGTTAGACTAATTATTTCTCTGTTTGGTTTTTGTCTCCATGACCTATCCATTGTTGTGAGTGGGGTGTTGAAGTATCCCACTACTATTGTGTGGGGATCAATGTGTGGGTTAAGCTTTAGAAGAGTTTCTTTTACAAATGTGGGTACCCCTGTATTTGGGGCATAGATATTAAGTATTGAGATATCATCTTGATGATATTTTCCTTTAATGAGTATATAGTGCCCTTCCCTATCTTTTTTGATTAACTTCAGCTGAAAGTCTATTTTATTTGATATTAAGATGGCTACTCTAGCTTGCTTCCTGGGCCATTTGTTTGGAAAAACTTTTCCCAGCCCTTTACTCTGAGGTAGTGTCTGTCTTTGTTAGTGAGATGCATTTCCTGTATGCAGCAAGATGATGGGTCTTGTTAATGAATCCATTCTGTAAACCTGTGTCGTTTTATTGGGGAGTTGAGTCCATTGATGTTGATGGATATTAATGACCAAAGGTTGTTATTTCCTGTTATTTTGATGTAGTTCGTGGTTGTGTGTTTCTTTTGGTTTAGCTGCAGTGGAGTTTTTTGCTTTCTCTCTTTTCTTGGGTGTAGCTATCTTCTCTGGGTTGGAATTTTCCTTCTAGGATCTTCTGTAGGGATGGATTTGTGGGTAGATACTTTTTAAATTTGATTATATCATGGAATATCTTGTTTCCTCCATCTATGTTGATAGTGTATTTTGCTGGGTATAGTAGTCTGCCCGTATGACATCTGCCCAGGCCCTTTTGGCTTTTAAAGTTTCTGAGGAGAAGTCAGGTGTAATTCTGATGGGTCTGCCATTATATGTTACTTGACCGTTTTCTCTTACTGCTTTTAATATTCTTTCTTTGTTCTATACATTTGGAGTTTCAATTATTATGTGGTGAAAGGAGTTTCTTTTCTGGTCTAATCTGTTTGGTGTTTTATATGCTTCTTGGAATTTTACCATCATCTCTTTCTTTAGGTTTGGGAAGTTTTCTTATATGATTTTGTTGAAGATGTTTCATGGACCTTGGAATCGGGAGTCTTCTCTTCCCGCTATGCCTATAATTCTTAGGTTCCATGTTTTCATTGAGTCCTTGATTTGTTGGATGTTGTAGGTGAGAACATTTTTAGATTTCTCTCTCTCTTTTTTTTTTTTTGGTTGTTGTACTGATGTCTTCAATCGAATCTTCCATGCCTGAGATTCTGTCTTCCATCTCTTGTATCCTGTTTTTGATACTCATGTCTGTAGTTCCTGTTCTCTTCCCTTGATTTCCCACCTCCAGCATTGTCTCTGATTGTGTTTTCTTTATTGCTTTCATTTCCAATTTTAAGCCTTGAACAATTTTATTTGTTTTATATGTTTCCTGCTCCAATTTGCTTGTCTTCGTCTGCAAATCTTTCAAATCTTTCATATCTTTCATTGCTTTGTCTCTTTCCCATTCATGTTGAGCTTGGAGGTCTCTAATGGTATTCTCCATTGCTTTCATTTGTAAAATTGAGGATTCTTTAAATTCTTTCATGGATTGTCGCGTCCCTCTCGACCGGCAAGAACGATGCAACTCGCAAAAGCTCTTCTCCTGCAGTTTATTCAGGTCCCTTGAAAACAGTCTTCCGAATAATTGCCGGGCAGACCCAACCCACAGGCTAAATACTAAATGAACAGCCAATCAAGTAAAGCCACGTAGTGCTATCTTAGAGGCCCACGTATGCGGAAGCAAGCCAGATCAGGAGTCTTTGCCAAATATGGACTTGTTTACCACCGAGAGCGCTCACTGTCGGGCTGGTGGAAGGCGGAGACCAGCGCCATCTTTAAGGCGCGGCACGTCGCAGCTCTCTACAGTTCCTCCTTTTTTATTTTTTCTAAAGTTGGTAGAAGTCCCTGGAAAGGTTTCGTAATCCCCTATCTGGGGATCTCACGGTGGGCCTGAGCCTGTAGGAGGGCGGTGCTCAAACTCTTACCCGTCTCTGGGTCAGCCTCCCCACTCGGGACTGCCCTGTCTTAGGTGGCCGAGACTTACCCGTCAACTCCGTCACTGACTTACCAGACCCTAATATCCGTGGAACGAATTCCTCAGTGGGCAGGGACTATGCTTAGTGAAGATTTACTCCACGGCAGCAAGCCATGCCTGAGGGGACTGGCCCGCCTCAATGGCGACAAGGGCTTGTATAATCATGGCTGCATTACGCTTTTGTGTGGCTCTCATTTTGTAGATGCACCATAGGCAAACCAGACAGGCTAGTATCATCAGTATCGCCAAAGAGCCTATGCCCGCCCACTCCTTAAGATGATCCATAGCCGTCTGAATCCAGGAAGTCAAACCAGTGGTCAGGCTCAGATCCACCCGAGTGGAACTGATGTGGACGATTGTCGCTCTCAGCTCTCTCATCAAATTTTCAAACTCAGCCGACCAATCCTGTAAGAGGAACTTTGACAATTGTCTGGACAAGTTAGCAGCTTTTGTATAATTTTGATATTGTACGGAAGTAACACACAAACCTTGCATTTTCCACTCACACCCCAATTGTGCTAGTTGCCAAAGAGAATCAATCTGTTCTTGTATTAAATCTATGCGTTGATTAACTACCATAAGACCTCCTTTGAGATGAGAATTCATAGAGGTCTGGGTATCCAATGCCTGTGCTACATTGGCTGAGATGTCATTCAGGGCATTGGCAGTCTGTATAGAACTAGACAAGGCAATAGCTGAGGCAGTAGCTCCCACAGCAGCAACAGTGATAGCAGTAACAATAGCTGCAGTGATGCCAAAATCTCTTTTAAATCTGAATAGCATCATGGTATTAGGAGCCTCTACAGGAACTGGTACATATCGAGGCATTCTAGTCACCACAGCCACAGGAAAGGCTGTGGCATTCCAGCATAGGGCATAAAAACATGTACCTGGAGTGCATACTAACTTTTCTTCACCCAAGGATGCACTCCCATTACATACAATCCACAGAAAAAGAGGCCAGAGACACATTGGTCACATGCACGATGGCAGTTCTCAGATTCTGCATCAGCTTATCAAACTCGCCAGACCAATTTTCCTGTAAGATACTGAGAGAGTTGCTTAGACAAATTTGCAGCTACAGTATAATTTTGATATGGCACAGAGGTCACACACAAACCAGTCATTTTCCACTCACAGCCAGTCTGGGCCACCTGCCACAATACATCCAAGGCCATGGCTACATTGGCTGACAAATTATTCAAGGTAGCGGCAGTCTGCACTGAGGCATCCAGGCTTCTAACCCCTTGTTCTTATAAGGGGTGATAGCTGCTTTACATTCCTTTGTACATTGCTCATACACAAGTTGTTTAATTAAGGGCATTGCCAAATTAGGGTCTCCAAATACCCTTCCAGCTGCTTCAACCATTATAGCCACGAAGTCTGAGAAAGGCTCCAGGGGATCCTGAATAACCTTGGTTAGATTGCCATTCACTTCCCCTTTGTTAGGCAATGATTTCCAAGCTCTGGTTGCGATTAAATTGATTTGCTCAAACACCTGAGCCGGATACCCAGTTTGTTGTTGAGCATATCGACATTGCCCAAGAAGCATGTCCACATCCCAGGCTGGGTTTCCTGCTGCACGATTAGCAGCAGCTTGTTCATTAGCAAGCTCAATCAAGAAAGCCTTCCAATCTAAATACTGCCCAGAGGACAGGCAGGCATGTGCCAAGCTCATCCAGTCACTAGGAGTCATGCAATAACGACTAAGAGCTTCCACCTGAGCTACAGTGAAAGCAGCATTAATCCCATAAGTGTGGACAGACTCAGCGAGTGCTTTAATTACCTTAAAATCGAGAGGTTCATGATAATGATTTCCCCCTCCATCCTGAAAGACAGGGTAGTACAGCTCATGTCTCACTTCCCTCCAGACATTTGGACACAATGACCGCCCACTAGTATCACTCAGAGGGGAAGTCTCATTATATGAAGGCGGCACCAGCACAGGTGGCCCCGGACCTGAGGGCTCTATCCCGGTGCAGTCAGAACTCTTCCTCAAAGATGACTTCTCTATTTTCTTTGTTAACATTTTAAGTTCCTATTTAGACTCTGAGCTATCCTCTTCCAAAGTATCTTTCCCAGATTTGACCGAGCGCTCCTCTTTTAACTGCTCTAATGCCTCTTGTCCCTTTTTCACAGCCTTGTAATATTTCTGATCTCCTAAACTACTACGAACAAGTCTCCAAATAGGCCGTGCTCCTCCCTGCAATGTACCTTGCTCCCAGGCAAAATCTAGATCTCTCCCAGGCTTATCCCAGCAACTGATAAAGGCCAGCAAGGCTAGCATTCGCTCCATTTCTGTGAGGCACTCTCTGCTTTCCTCACCTTGCTCTGCCAGTTGTGTCTTCTACTCGTCCGAATCCCGGAACTTTATTGCTCCCTCCCGGAGACCTTATTGCCTCTTTACCGAGGTCCTT
>CAJQZJ010001511.1:3597240-3608268 GCA_907164525.1 Lophiomys imhausi | reverse complement strand
ATTGCCTCTTTACCGAGGTCCTTATTGCTCCCTCCCGGAGACCTTATAGTTCGCAATTTCCACGAAACTTTACCTTTAGTTCGCAATTTCCGCGAAACTTTATTGTCCCAATTTATCCCGGGAACTTACCAGTGCACTGCCCCTGACTGCAAGAGTTCTGAGTCTTTTCTGGTTCCCCGTACGGGCCACCACTTGTCGCGTCCCTCTCGACCGGCAAGAACGACGCAACTCGCAAAAGCTCTTCTCCTGCAGTTTATTCAGGTCCCTTGAAAACAGTCTTCCGAATAATCGCCGGGCAGACCCAACCCACAGGCTAAATACTAAATGAACAGCCAATCAAGTAAAGCCACGTAGTGCTATCTTAGAGGCCCACGTATGCGGAAGCAAGCCAGATCAGCAGTCTTTGCCAAATATGGACTTGTTTACCACCGAGAGCGCTCACCGTCGGGCTGGTGGAAGGCGGAGACCAGCGCCATCTTTAAGGCGCGGCACGTCGCAGCTCTCTACAATGGATTTAATTTCTTCTTGTAAGGACTCCATCATTTTCCTAAGTATAGATTTGTCATCATTTTCATGTGCTTCAGCTGTGGTGGGATGTTCAGGGCTTGCTGTGTTAACCTCACTGAATTTTGTTGGAGTCATATTTCTCTGATTTCTGTCAATTTTGTTCTTTCACTGACCTTTAGCCATCTGGTTTCCCTAAGCTGATTGTTCCTGATGTCTTCTGGACCTGGTGCCAAGGAGGGAGCTTTGATATACAGTCTGTAAAATCTTGGTGGTCTGTAGCTTAACATAGCTAGGTGGCATCTTGAGATGGGCACTGTGTCTTGGTCAGCCCCCAAAGTTTACCCCTGCTTGTTGTGTCACAATTGGGGACTCAGGTTGGGGATTGGATGGGATGAGTTATTCTAGCCTGTAGGGTCTTCGGTTCTAGCAGGTCTTCCTGGTGATGACGGTGGGGTTCAGAGCATCACAGATTGTAAACTAGAGCCACAGATCTCTTGCTGCTCATGTGTATGATGGGAGTGTCAGGTCTGTGGTTGTGGTCCCCTGCTGGCTTCTTGTTATTCCAAGAACACCTCTGTGCCTCTCGGCCCTAAGCAGTAAGCCTTTGTAGTCTGTATCACTCAGGCAGTGCACAAAGGCCAAGAACTTGCTGCTCCTGCACAGGAGCTATAGTTGCTGAAGGCAGGGTATCCCACCAAGAAGGGGCAAGGTGCACTGGCTCCCATATGAACACCACAACCTGTCCGCTAGGCTTGGACTCAGTGGAGTTCCACAGCCTAATAACTTACCCACCTGCCTTTCAGCACACTCTGATCTTACCTTTTCAGTGGCACTGCTGGTCCTCTTTAGGGTGTTGGAGTGACCATGTGAATGCTGGGGGCTCAGGAAGCCGGGAGATACCTCTATCTGGCAGTTGGGGCTGCCTCCCAAGGCCCTGTCTGGGTGCTATGTTTTTCCACGATTGTATATCCAGCAGAGTGACCTGTAAGTCCAACACCTTTCTGGGTAAGCTGGGATATGCTTCCTCCTTCCAGACCGCTGCTCTGCTAGAGATATATCTTGGTAATCTCGCAGTTCTCCTGTATGGAATGCAGGTATGGAAGCTGGGTGCTCCGGAAGGTGGTGAGTACCCCTGTTTGGGATTCAGAGCTATTTGTTGGATATTTGAGTGGCTCGTGCCCGCTTCTGAGGCGGGCTCTGCACAGGCCTCTGCTGTGCGCCGCTGGCCTCTGCTCTGGGCCCTGGACCTCTGCCCTGTGTTTGTGTTCTTAAACACAGGGGCTTGGTGCCCTTTGCTTTTGTCCAACATGCTCACAGAACCTCTGCTCTTTCTTGTCTTTTGATGATTACTTCCTGCTTTACAGTGGATTTCCTTGATGGTCATTTTCTGGAACTGGGGACCAATGGCCTTTCTGGTTGTGCCACTGTTTTCACCATCATAACCTGTAGGATTGTCACTGGGACAAACTGTACCCTCTCTCCATGTGTACTTTCATTCATCTTAGGAGCAAGTAGCTGCCACAGTGTTGTGAGCAAGATACTTTTGCACAGTAACTACTGTGCCCCAGAATCTGAAAATGTTTTATCTAGTAGCTCAGATCTCCACATTCATCTATCTCGGGGGGGGGGGGTGGATAGGTCTGTGTTATCTCTTTTTTGCCTCTCTCCACAATGATTGAATGGCTATATTGTCTTGATATTTATAGCAACCAGATAGATGATAGATGATGAGTAGGTAGGCATATAAATAGATATATGAATATATAGATAAATGACAGAGAGAAAATCATCTTAAATTAACTATGGATAACTGTAAGAGTGCTGAGGTTTTTTTGTTTTTTAGTTGTTCCTTTGTTTGATTCTAAATTTATCTTTTCTGCAGTGAACATGTATTGCCTTTGTAATATAGAAAAACCCAAAAGATGAAGTTTATTACAAACAGATGGCACTGTATCCAGAGTACTCTACTAATTAAGATATTTGGAGGTCTTTCCCATGATATTGACATTTGTCACCACTTTATAACTTCTCCATTAAGCATTTAGAACATGTGGTGGGATGAGATAGTGGAAATGCCTATGAGGTTTTTGTTTGGTTGTTTTGTTTTCTGTTCTTCAAGACAGGGTTTCTCTGTAGCCCTGGCCATCCTGGAATGTTCCCTGTAGACCAGGGTGGCCTTGAACTCAGAGATTTGTGTGCCTCTGTCTCCCAAGTGCTGAGATTAAAGGCATGTGTCACCGTTGCTTGGCTGCTGGTGAGGTTTTCAATACTTTTAATGTGAGTAGAGCAGGTCCTAGTAAAGAAAAGAGGTCTGAGCAACACATGGACACAAGACATTGGATAAATCAGTGGAATGACCAAATCAGTTAGGGAGCAACTTGGGGAAGAAAAGAATTGAATTTAGTGGCATGGGGTGAATGCAAAAACTGTCCCCCAGAGCCTCAGAATATAGCATCAGAAGACTCAGCTGTGAAAGCAAGATGGGGATAATGTCATTTTAGGCTATGGTCCTTCAGGGACTTCATCTTGAGAAGAGCTCTAACGGGTCCTAATACAGACAGACTTCTTCGAGTAAGACATTGTCTGCCTCTAAGGATGGATGTGCTTTCCCACTACCTCATGAAATGAGAAGCTAGGGGAGATAAATATGTGCCCTTTAAACAATAAAAGGGGGCAGCATGGCTAGTTTTCTCCAAAACATGTTTTTTTAATGTATTTTTTTGGATATTAACTTTTTCACCCATATACAAAAAGAGTGAATGGAGCATGTGGAGGTTGTATAGTTTAGAACACACACAAGCACCTCACTATGCATCCTACTGGGCCATGCACATTTTCACATATTACAGACCACTTCCCACAACAGTAATAAAGAGAAATGTTCACTGAGCACCTACTGTGCCCCAGATGTTATAATCTGTCCATGTGCTGTTCAGACCAAACTTACTGCCTCTTATTTTAGAGATGAAGTGACTGACAGAAAGGTTAAGTAACTTGCCTGAGGCCATGTAGCTTGCATGAAACTATTCTGGGAGATGGAACGCAGTATAAAACCTCTTGCTTTCAGTTCTGAGATACTTCCATTAGCTTCGATGAAGCCTCTTCAATTCTGACTGTTAAACATGCTTTTTGCTCTGAGAAAATGAAATTTTTTTCCTGTTTTTCCATTTTGATTTTACATGTGAGAGTCAATCTTTAGTGTGGATATGGTAAAAAGACTCTAGTGGATTCTGCCTATACTGTTCCTAACATTTCCCTCATCTGACATTTGTCTATTAAATATCTGGTCTATTGCAAACATATGCAATGATTCCCACTTACAGCGTTTTACTACATATTGGATTTTCTCCTCTTGTTCCTTTTGGGCAAAACTGTAAAACAATATCCGCAGCAACCTGCTAACAAGAGCCAAACCTGTGGGGGATGCGAAGAGTCTTGTGAGTACTCTGTATTAGGCTGACATTTTCCCCTGGAATTTTTCTTTGGAAATGATGCAATTTGAAATAAATTCCCTCCAGTGAACACCCAAGGGTTCTCAGCAGAATTATAGAAATGATGAAATGTTAAGAACAAAACCCTAAGGAAGAAACAAGAGAATTGAACATGTTCAACTTCAGGATAAGAAGATCTTGGGGAATTACTTCCATCAGTATATATGTGTGTGTGTGTGTGTGTGTGTGTGTATGTATATATATGTCGTGCACACATATAATATATTATATAATTTTTGTTAAATTATAATTTATTGTCATTATTTACTTATTTTTATTTTGTTTATTTATTACTTCAAGTTACATCTCCATCACAGCCTCCTCTCTCCACCCCTCCCTGTCCCCCACCTTTCCATCCTCTCCTCCCTCTCCCCCTTCTCCCACTCCTCTGGGGTGGGTTGCCCCCACATATCAGCCCCCCTCACTTCAATAGTCATCTGAGGGCTAAGAGCTTCCTCTTGCACCGGGGGCCTACATGACAACTCCATTAGGGCAAAGTGTCCCACTAACAGGTAACAAGGTCTATGTTCCTGTTCCTTTTGGTGTGTTGGTTGTAAGACAGTTATCCTATTATATAATTTTTGGCTATTGAAAATTTATTTGGTTTCTGACTTAGTAATAGTAACAACTAGCAAGGAGTACTTCTTACCATTAGGCATTTTGCTTATAAATGCCACATGTGCATTGTTAATTTAATCTTCACAATATTTCTGTAAGGTAAAAGTTAACATTATTGGTTTCACATACTGAGCTGGGCACTGATTTTCTCACATAAGACATGTGTTTGATATTCATGAGTACTGTAGGTATTCAGCAAATGGAAACTACAAATATTATGTGCCCTTCTATGCCTAGGACAGTTTCCTAAAAGTTAAACTTGCCAATCTGGAAATGCCAAGAGAATCCTTATTCAGGAACATTTTATCTCTAAGTAAACCACTGAGTCTGTGAGAAGAAACTTAGCTAGCCTTCAGTGTGATATGAAGGTGTTTCTCATACAATAGACCATTTCGGTCATTCCAACATGCCTTAGTTACAAAGAACACGGAAAGACTGCCCAACTCACTCAGAATACATTCCTTAACGGCAGTAGCTACACCGGAAAGGAAATGGAGGGTGATTACTGAAGTTGAAGTGCCCAGGGTTTTGTTTATAGAGTCCAGTGGTTTTCAGCCTTTTCACCCTAAGAATCTTCCAGAAAACTTAGAAAGGTATAAGCCTTTGAGATTCTGCTCCAATGGGTTTGTTAAATAGATGTTACTCAGCTGTAATAATTAACCGCGGGGATCATCAATGTAGTCACATCGCTAGTCATTCGCTGGTGAGGATTTGAGTTCTCAAGATTAGGGACTAAACTCAGTGCTGGACTTTTGGCTTCTTCTTTCCCAGCCTTTAATTCTATCATTGCTCAGGGTTACTCCTCAGTGTTTGAGTCTTTATAAGGAGAGAAAAGTGGAAAAATAGTAAATGAGTAGCTCTCTGAATTTCCAAGGCAATAGTCATGAGGCGTGTGCCCTCCTTACTACCAGTACATTGAATGCCAGTGAATGTGGGTACATTTGCTGTGCATTCTTATCCCAGCCCCTTAAGTTTTATCATTATTAGTGCAGATCCACACTTGATCACAGACAAAGGTGGGGTATGTGACCACCCAAGTAATTAGAAAAACTTATTGAATAAAAACTACAGTTTTAGTACTTCATTACAAAATAGGTTTGGAATTGTCACGGAATAATGAATAGTTTGTTTTTCTTTAATGGTTTGGGGTGACATCAGGAGGGAGGAAAAAAGTCAAAGAAATAACTTAACCTGTTGACTGACCTGATGTCTCCATGACAGAGGCAAAGGAAATCATTTTCACTTGACCCAGTTAGAGTTCCAGTCATTGAAGATGGTATTGATTCTATGCACAGGTACATACAAGCAAGAGACAGATTCTACAAGTATAGGATGTATGTGTGACAGTTTTTAAAAAAAAACTTGATTTGAGGGTAGAACCTACTACATTTTAGAAACCAGGAACAGGCACATAACAAGAGGTTATGTAACTTGCTTAGGTTAGGGGCAGACCTGGAATTTGACCCATAGTCTTCTGACATTCCAGACTGAACTCAGGTTTATAGTTTGTTTTTTTATTTTTTGGTTTGGTTTTCTTATTTTGTTTGCTTTTCTGTTTCCACTAGAAAAAATATGTCAAACCTGGGTAGATAAGAGAAAAGACCATCCAGGAAGTCATAGCCATATGTGAATCTGAAGGCTACCTGTCTTCTCTCAGCCTCCATACCATATTTCCAGTTTTCTGGTTTAAACCCTGGGCTAAGTGTGCGTTTGAAGGGCACCCCATTGAATTCCTCCACACTGTGTACTCCAGCTTTGAAGGCTCACCTAGCCTGGACCATAGGACTCAGGGTCTTTTGTGTAGCTTACACCAAGTCCTCATTTCATACTCAGGGCTCCTGAATGGCATGTTTTGTGGACAGCCTCTGTCAACCTTCTGCCTTTGTGTCTGTTAGCGAGACTCTTTATCACATGCCCTCCACGAGAGAACATGGTCTGAAGAACACTGCCACTCAGAAGCCAGGAATGGTTGAGGCTGCCCTGTGTGGGACACTAGCTGGGGACAAGGACTTAATTATCTTGATGCCAGCATGGGTGGCTGGATGTACCTTGTCCGCTTGCAACAGCACTCTGTCTCTGAGACACAGAAGGAATGAAGAAAATGGAAGGCTGGTGAAACATGAACCGAATTAAACTACTTATTGCAGAATTTAGGGCACATTTAAAACGATGCTTTATGGATTCGTTTTGCAAACACAAGATTCTAAATAGAAAAGTGATATCCTTTTGCTCCAGGCATTTCTTTACAACAGATTTTTATCCCTCAGAGCCCTTCTTTGACTTAGCCAGGGAACCATGGAATCTCTTAACTCTGGATCAGTACACAGCATCTTCTCTTGTTTCTGTAACCCTTGGTGTTACAGTAGATCACTGTCTCTCACAACCTGGCATCCACTTCTTATGGGCTTCTACGGCTTAATCTCATATGATTATTCTTGTTATTATTGCTCCAGCTTATCTGGGGGTGATCACAGCATGCTGCAGCTTGCTGAAAGGAAGGTCTATTAGGAGATACTAGTTATAGCAGTAGGAGAGAGCGATAACACACACAGCCGACCAGCTTAGCATTTGACTGATAGGTGTTTAGACAAGAAAAAACTGTGGCTGGATTCAGAGGCTTCAAAGGACGTCAGCAGCATCAAAATGCTGTGCATCAGTATCTCTAATGAAGTTGGGTTAATCAATATCAATCAACTTAGTTAATTGTTCAAGCCTCCTGGATTTCCCACTATGTCCCAGGATCTATATCACATGACAGGGAGACATGGGATATGTCATCCATGAAACCTCAGTATTAATGTTCTGCTAGGCGTTCAGGCCAATAGGATAGGAAGATTTATTTATTTAAACAGTTGTTTGAAAAAAAAATACTGCTGGCAGTTGAGAAGGCTCAGTGGAAAAGGTGCCTGCTGCTGAGCATGATGACTTGAAATTGATGCCCAGAACCCACATGGGAGAAGGAGAGAACTAACTGGTGTATGTTGTTCTCTGACCTGCACATGCACACGAATATGTACACACATATGCACATAGTTAATCAATAAATGTTTTAAAAAATTAAAAATTGCTAAGTAGTGATTTGTGCTAGACTGCATGAACAGTGTCAGGGGAAACATCAGGTGGTTTCTGGATTTAGGGAGTTCAGTACTCTCAGGTCGAGGAGTCAGGTGTTTTAGTAGAGGGACTTAAAAGGCTTACCCAGTCGGGCTCCACCATAATAGCTCATCATACCCTCTCTATGAATAAGAATTTCATGAGCAGGGATTCCTTACAGTTCCCCAGAAAAGCCTTCCAGATCATTTCTATTATTACATTCAGAGTTGTACCCATTTTTTTCTGGTTCAACCACATGACCTTGTCATATAGGATCTGCATCAATTGCCTTTCTATTTCTGCTAAAAACACCATGACCAAGGCAACTTACAAAAGAGAGAGTTTATTTGGGCTTACAACTCCAGAGGGTCAAAGTCCATGGTGGCAGAATGAAGGCATGGTGGCAGGAACAGGTGAGGGCTTACATCTTGAACCACAGCCCCAAGCAGCCTGAGCAAACTAGAAGGAGGGTGAGGCCTTATGCTCCCAAAGCTCACCCAAAGTGGCATGCTTCCTCCAGCGAGGCCATGTCTCTTAAACCTCCCCAAACAGTACCAGCAACTGGGGACCAAGTTACAATTCCTAAGATCATGGATTATATCTCATTCAAATGACCACAGGAATAGAAGATTTCTTTTCTTTATAGCTTGTCATCTTTCCTTTTAAAATGCATTATTATTAACTTCTATAATCTCTGACACACTGTGTGCCAGAGTGTGAAGTCTGAATGTGATACTTTCTCTACATTATTTCATCTAACACACACACATACACACACACACACACACACACACACACACACACACACACACACCACAAGATAACAACAAAAATCTAGTGAAGAGATAGTTGAATTAGTGGCAAGTCTGTCTCCTGGCAAGAAAAATCCCTTGCTTCAACTGCAGACAGAATGCTGTCCAAAAAGGACAAAACTTGGAAGCAGGTAAATCAACAGCCTAGCTCTGCCAAGACAGGGTAGGCAAGTTCTTCATAATTCCTGCTCTACAATCAATGTCTGTCAAGAAATGGGGCCAAAAGGCTGAAGATTGATGCTGTAATGTATGGAAAGAAAATGGGAACTGTCCAGGCAGCCACTGGTATGCCATTTCTTAGTTTTGGAAGCTGCAGGCCCTGCACTTCCTACATAATCAGATATATTTATCCCTCTCAGGTCTCTGAGGTGGTTGAAGAATAGATAGCTAGAGTCTCATAGTTAAATTTTGAGTTGTTTAGGAATCAAGAGGGTGTTCTGGATCTAAGAAGATGTTTTTAAAATTGTGATGCAAGTTAGTATGAAAGCTGAGTTAGATATAGAATTTTAAACTCATGGAGATGGTTAGATAGTAGAATGTTAAAGTCAGGTGCCAAATACATATGGACTGGACATTGGGAATGTATGCTAAGGCATATAACTCTCATAATTGTGGCCTATGTATTTCTGTTGTTTTGTATTGTATCTATTGTTATAAGAGAAAGAATCATTTGTTGGACTGAAAGGGGGAGCTGTTGAAGGGAAAACTATATACCTTAAACTTAAAAAAAAAGGGGAAGAGGATGGGGGTTGAGGGGGAAGAAGGTGGAAGGGTGGGACAGGAGGGGGAGTAGGGAGGGGATTGTGTTTGAGATGTAACTTGAAGAAATAAAAAATAAATTATTTTTTTAAAATCTAGTGAAGAAGGAATTATAAGGCTAAGGAGAATGTGTCATGTCAAGAAAATGATTGCTGGAGAGTTTGTTTGCCCAAGTTAAGCTAATCAAGAAGTGAATGAGTAGGATATAACATTTGATCTTCATTCTGCGTTTCATTCTGGGATTCCTATAAGAAACTGCTCGAGGGCTCCCCCACTCCTGACCTCTTTAATGCTTGCTACAGCCCTTGAAAATGAGAACTGTATTACACATGGATGGGAAAACTAAGTCCCACAGGGTAAGTAACTGGCCCATGGCTGCCATGTAAGTACCAACTGAACTTGAACCTGCTCTTTGTGACTTGGAACAACGGCCTATACCTTCAAGCATGTATTGAAACAACTGTTCTCGTGTGGAAGGGAAGAACTCATATGTATTGAATTTCTCCTTGATAGCATATCCTATACAATTATTTTTTCTACAAAGCATTGCCATTAGGAAAGAGCCACCTTCACTTAGCTCCACAGTAGGATTCCAAGGTAGTGAGAATTTATTTTGCTTTTGTTGTTGTTGTTGTTATACAGGGCCATAGGACAAGTTAAGTTTTAATGTGGTATGATAACTGGATTATTTCTCATTCTTATATCACTTTACTTTCCCAGGAAATAATAAAAAAATCATCTACAAAATCATGTGCATCAATTTGTTTCTATTTCTGTCTTCATTTTCTTCAGTGTTTCCTTGATATCTTCCTGTTACTCCCTGTTACTCCCTGTTGAAATAGAAATATCTATTCTGTGCTATTGTACATTGAAAGTAATAGTTTTCTTTTTGATTTTACAGGGGTTCACAGCTATGAGATTGCTTTCTATTCTAATCTTAGAAGAGACTAGACAAGCTTCTGAACACTGTTAAGACAATAGGTATTCTTGAAGTTAGAATAATGCATTTGTGTAGAGAGCTGCGACGTGCCGCGCCTTAAAGATGGCACTGGTCTCCGCCTTCCACCAGCCCGACGGTGAGCTCTCTCGGTGGTAAACAAGTCCATATTTGGCTAAGACCGCTGATCTGGCTTGCTTCCGCATACGTGGGCCTCTAAGATAGCACCACGTGGCTTTACTTGATTGGCTGTTCATATAGTATTTAGCCTGTGGGTTGGGTCTGCCCGGGCATTCGGAAGACTGTTTTCAAGGGACCTGAATAAACTGCTGAAGAAGAGCTTTTGCGAGTTGCGTCATCCTTGCTGGTCGAGGGGGACGCAACAAGTGGTGGCCCGTACGGGGACCCAAAAAAGACTCAGAACTCCTGCAGTCAGGGGCAGCGCTGGTAAGTTCCTGGGATAAATTAGGACAATAAAGTTTCATGGAGATAGCGAACACAAGGTAAAGTTTCGCGGAGATAGTGAACAAAAGGTAAAGTTTCACGGAGATTGCGAACCAAAGGTAAAGTTTCGCGGAAATTGTGAACTAAAGGTAAAGTTTCGCGGAGATAGTGAACAAAAGGTAAAGTTTCGCGGAGATAGCGAACAAAGGTAAAGTTTCGCGGAGATTGCGAACAAAAGGTAAAGTTTTGCGGGAAGTTGCAAACTATAAGGTCTCCGGAGGGAGCAATAAGGACCTCGGTAAAGAGGCAATAAGGTCTCCGGAGGGAGCAATAAGGACCTCGGTAAAGAGGCAATAAGGTCTCCGGG
>CAJQZJ010001511.1:3567956-3582240 GCA_907164525.1 Lophiomys imhausi | reverse complement strand
CTCAGATGCACTGCTCTATGGTCGGCGCCATCTTGGATCCTCCCAGATTGATCTATGTCTCATATTTTAACAATAATTCCTTCACTCAGGGCTCCAGGATGGTAGAGTTAGATGAGACCTTTGACATTGTTTGGGATAAGCTCCTCCTTTTAACAATAATATCATATTAGTTCTTTGTATTATTGCTGGAAAATGCGGTGGAAAGAAGGAAGGAATGAAGTAAGGATGGAAGGAAGGAAGGAAGGAAGGAAGGAAGGAAGGAAAGAAGGGTTGCTTTTGGCTTGCATTAGAGAGTACAGTCCATTATGGTGGGAAGCTGTGGTGAGGAGCTTGAGAATAATGGGGAATTTTCCAATCCTAAGGGTTTGTGCTGTTCAGCCAGTATGTTATTAGTGGAATGGACCAGTGTCATGTCTTACTGAAGCAAAAACAATCAAGACCTTTGTAGATGGAATTATGATTTATGGGTAGATAATTGATATATATCTGAGATATTGCTGGTGTTGTCATCTGAATTCTAATTGCTTTTGATAATATTTACTGATAAGTTTTGGGTGTTTTGCCTAAATATCTATGCACCACTTACATATCTTGTTCCCAAGGAGGCCAGGAAATGTCAGATCCCTGGAACTGAATTACAGATAGTTGTAAGTCATCATATGAATGCTTCAAATTCTACCTGGGTATTCTGGTAGACTAGTCAGTGCCCTTAACTGATGAGCCATCTCTGTAGTCCATGATGAATATGTAAAACAAAGCAAAATATAGCCGAAAAACCCCACAACCCAGTACTTACCAATTTAGCAGATGAATATAAAGTATTGATTTTCTCAAGCAATGAACCACATTGTAATACTATCTGGAACTGGAATCACCATCTGGTTAAGTTAACAGTAATATGCTATCATTCTTTGAGATCCATCTGTCTTTTGTGCTGGTTAAATTGGAGAGTTGATGGATGTGTATGTGTGATGGGAACCATCACCCCTGCATCTTCCAAGTCCTTGCCATTGCAATCTCTACAACCCCTCTAGGAATGCAACAACACATTTGGATCAGTGTTTTCCTAGATAGGAACTTCTTTTAGAAAGTTCCCACCTGGCCTTTACTATCATAGTTCCTTTACTGCAAAGAACATGGATTCTGCTAATTTCTAAGTGTATTCACTGTAACTGTGCCTTGTAACTGAGACAACAACCACAGGAGGGATCCAGAAATCCATAGAACCCACTGAGTTATAATTCTGAGCTAAAATTCCCTTGATTGTCTGACTTCTACAGCCCCTATTGGGCCTCCTATAGTAATGTTTTGAGGTTTCTGAGATTCTTGTCTTGTCTTGTCCTCTTCCACAAGATTTCCCAAGCTCAGCTTAATGTTTTGCTGTGGGTCTCTGCATCTGTTTCATCAGATGCTGGGTGAAGTCTCTCAGGTGACAGTCATGCTAGCGAAAGTATAGCAGAATATCATTAATAGTGTCAGGCTGGGGCTCTCTCTCATGGCATGGGACTCAAGTTGGGCCAGTTATTGGTTGACCATTCCTTCACTTTCTGCTCCCTCTTTATTCCTCCACCTCTTCTAGAGAGGCAAATTGTGGGTCGAAAGTTTTGTGGCTGCGTTGGTATCCCCGTCTCTCCATTGAAAATCTTGCCTGGTTACAGGAAGTGACTGTTTCATGTTCTATGTCCCCTATTGCTAGGAGTCTTAGTAAGGGTCACCCTCAGATTCCTGGGAATTTCTTTCCATTGTCCTAGATTTCTAGCTTGTCCTAGAGATACCTCCCACTGATTGCAGTTCTCTCTCCCACCATCCTCCCCACACTTGATTCCTCCTGTTCCCCTCCCACCCCTTTTCCATACGGTTCCCTTGCAGCTCATGCTGGTGAGGATGTGGAGCAAGGGAACATTACTCCATTGCTGGTGGGAGCACTAACTTGTACAACCACTTTGGATATCAATTTGTCAATTTCTCATAAAACTGGGAATAGTTCCACCTCAAGACCCAGCTGTACACCACTTATGGGCATATACCCCAAAAGATGCTCCATCATACCACAAGGACATTTGTTTAACTATGTTCATAGCAGCTTTCTTTGTAATAAGAAACTGAAAATAACCTAGATAAAAATTTTCAGAAACTGAAAATAACCTAGATGTCCCTGAACTGAAGAATGGATAAAGAAAATTTGGTACATTTACACAATGGAATATTACTCAACTATTAAAAAACAATGACATCAAGAAATTTTCAGATAAATGGATGGAACTAGAAATGATTATCCTGAGTGAGTATCCCAGACCCAGAAAGACAGACATGGTATGTACTCACTTATAAGTGGATATTAGCATAAAGTATAGGAGAATGTAGTTTTTAAGTATATGCCCAAAAGAACTGCTTCTTGAACTAGTCCCTACCCCCTGTTTATATTACCGACCCAAAACTCATTAAATTGTGAATTAATCCACTGATATTCTTAAAGCCACTATTATCCAATCATCTTCAGAAAACCCTACCCCAGCACTACAACATTGGAATCAAGGCTTGAACATGTTAGCGTTGGGGATAAGTTTCAAACTGAGACCCAAACCTAAACCATTTACATTTTTGCTGTGTCTTCACAAGGCCTTTTCTATGTACTCATACATCCCTGGTGTCTCTCTTCTTGTAAGGATAACAGTCATATTGGTTTAGGGCCTTACTCTTTAGAGCTCAGACAATACAACAACACAGATCAATACAACATTGATCTGGACTTTGATTTATACTATAATGGTCTATTTTGATAATTCAATTAGGAATTTTGACTTGACATAGAATGTTTTCACTTACACAGAATTTGGAAGAATTTCCATCTATTCCTTTTATAGGGATATTCTCTGCAAAACAGACATTGCCATAACCTGTGACTAAGACAATGAAAAACTCAATGGCCCAATTCAGGCAATACTGTGAGTGACACAGACCCTTAAGGAAAGAACATTTGGTTCACTTTATGTCTTAATTACTTTTATATTGTTGTTATTAAATACCCTGAGAAAAGTAACTTAAAGGAGAGAGTTTATTTGACTCACAGATGCAATCAACTCTACCATTATGGAAGTCATGGCAGTAGGACTTTAGGGAATCAATCACATTGTGTTCAGAGTCAAAAAGCAGAGACTAATGAATGACATGCTCAGATATTATTTTTATACAGTATAATATCATAGGCCAGGGGATGACGGTGCCCACGATGGGTCCAGAGGCCTGTCCCTCAGATGATTATACCTCTCATCAAGTTGCCAGTTTAGATTAATTATTGCACAATATCTGGTTAGGGAGACTATGATGACATGAAGTGGTTGCCAAGGGCAAGAGAAATTTGGAAAGGATGGTGGAACAAGTTACTTATAACTAACAGTAATGATAATTAACTATCTTCAGAGACAAAGATTATAATTGTTCCTAATATTTCTTAATTTTTATGACTATATGTGTGGATATGTTTATGTGTTGTAGGAGGATAGTTTTGTCACCTTATCTAATATAAAATGTATTAATAAAATTAATTTTTTCATAGTATTTAAGTTCTAAGATATCAGACAGCACATGAGCAACAACTAAAGATTTTGTATCCTCTCCTGGAGACACAACTTATTTGAGGTTGTGTACAGAAAATTTATATCCTTCTAACTGGAAATAGTACTTTACTTTTGTGGACATAGTGTAATAAGATATGTGTTGGTTCCAACTTGACAACGGGTGGGTTGTTAGTTACATGTCTACTGAGTAACTACTATTTGTAGTTACTCAGAAACCAATTTAGGTGTTGTGATGAAATTATTTTCTACATGGCATTAACATTTACATCAGGGGCTGGTTGTAAACCCAGAACTCTCAGGAAATAGAGGCAGGCAGATCTCTGTGAATTCTAGGCTAGGCCAGGGTTACATAGTGAGACTTGTTCTTAAAATAACTACAGTAGCAACAATAACAACAAACAAACAAACAAATAGGAAAAAGCAATGGCATTTATGCTCAGTTGGCTTTAAATAAAGGATTTATTTCTAATAATATGGGTATGCCTATCCATTTAGTTGAGGGAATCTCAAGAGTAAAACTCAGTTTTACTATTACTGCAGCTATGTAACAAAATTAACTTCTCTTGAAGCTGGCTGATTATAATTACTGATAGTTCTGAGTACCTTGTTCCAGTTCATTCCAAATTTCCCTTCTCCTCAGAAGGTAGTGTGCTATGGTTAATCTCAACTATCAACTTGACGAGAGCTGCAGCCATCAGAAACAGACATCTGAGCATGTCTTAGGAATTCCTGACTTGTCAAATGCACCATAAGATAAGCTAATTCCTTGAAATTTTTCATATTTTCATATGAAATTTAAAATTTCATATTTTCTATATATTCATGCTATACATATATGCAATATGTGTTTGCTATAATAACTCATAGAACTTAAGGAAATGCTAATGCTTACTATCACAGTTCATTATAAGGGATATAATAAGATAGTTCAATGAAGTGCACAGGGTAAGGAACCCTTTCCCTAACACTCTCCAGATGTTCCACACTGGTAACCAAATCGAAAGCTTTCTAAGCCACCTGTTCGAGAAATTTTACTAACCCAAACTTCCAGTCCTACTCCCCTCCCCAAAGCCAGGCTGGTACAAAGAGCTCCTGCCTCTAAGTGTCACTTGGTCTTTCTGGTAGTCAGTTCCTAGTCTGAAACTGTCTGGTGGCTCCACCCAGAGTCACCTCATTGGAGTAGATTCCAGTGTTTCCTAAAGGGATACATTGCAATGAATCAAAGACATACCAATCACTCTGGAAATTCCAATGGTCTCAAGGATCTTTGCACCAGGAGCCTAAGACCAAACCATATTTGCATATATTTGCACTTATCTGCATGTATACATTTGTCCTGCTGAAGTAATATTTTAGTCTTTTTGCTTTCCTCATGGACCCCCTTGAACTCCTTGGTTTCTGTTTTGTTCTAGAGTCAGAATCTCCAGCTTCTCACTGATTGGTGGTAGGACCCAGTCTCCACCACTATCCTTCTAAAGAAGTCCTTTGATTAAGGCAGCTGGAATTGTTTTTCATTGCTTGCCAGCTGACATACGTGTGAGGACCTCCAGTGAAGCCCCCAGCAGAAAGGGACCCAGAGCGCTGTTTGCGTATGTCATTATGTGGAGTGAGTTTGCAATGTTTCACATGGGTGTAAAATTCCAATTTACTTCTCTAATAAACCCTTCACCTGCTCCCAATTTAGCTGTACATTATTACAACTAAATATTGCTTGCTATAAAAAGACCTTGCTTTGACCTCATAAGAAAACAACATTGAAATCAACTGGAGGAAAGCAAAATGTGCCCTAAAATCAAGAGAGAAATTCACCGTGTTTGTGTTTCAGGGCTGGCTCTGTTCTTATTGTTATCTCACTGTAAGGCAGGAACACCTCACGTACATTTGACTACCTTTTAATGTTATCAGACAGATATTAAAATATTATCCTAAAAGGGCACATTTCATGTGAAAACTTTTTCTGCTTCTTGGGTGTGTTTAGTAGTTGCCGAAGCTGAGGTCACAACAGACCACTTGATTAATGAACTGTGTTATTTGGATGCAAATAATGCATGGTGTTATAAGATCCATATGTTGAACATTACAGGGGCATAAAACTTACCTTGCCACAGGATGAAAAATGTAAAGCATCTCTCTTGAAAAATATATATCACACTGAACAAAAAGCATGTGGTTATTTCTGCTGTTTAAGAAATGGATGATTTCCATGCCAGGTTTGTTTAGTTTTGGTGTTTAACTCATGTATGTGTATGTGTGTGTTCCTCAAAAGTAACTTTATGATGTGTGCCCCTCAATCTGTTCAGACTAGTTGAAAAGAGCCAAACAGCTGTTTCTGACAGCACACGGTAGCTGTACCTATAACCTGCTTGGTTGAGAATGAAAGTTATAAACTAGAAAGAAAGTGTGATTATAATAAAAATAGTAATGGGAGATTAGAGACTGACTGTCCATGTGTTATCAGGCGATGAGTATGAGAATAATATGTAAATATGAGTCTATTGGATAAAGATTTCAGAGAAACTGAACTCCTCAGAGTTCAGAGATAAACATGGCAGTGGCTGTGACTCCTGATGGAGTTGGGGATGCTTTGATGTGTGAATATCACATCTAATGAAATCATTCATGAGATGGAACCAAGCTGATCACTGTCTTCAATCGTCCCTGATTGCTGCCTGACTTAGTGTTCACTCCCATTCTTGTTATCTCATTTGTATTGTCTTCATGGAATATTTCACTGCTTGAAACGATATTGTTTACTATGTTTTATTTCAGAGAATGGGCAACTCACTGGACCTTTTCTTTTATAGCTGCAAACACAGATCAGTGTGTAGAACATGTTAAGAACTCAATAAATAGGAGCTGGGGAGATGATTCAGTGGATAAGAGTGCCTGTTAGACAACTATGAGTATCTGAAGTTGAATACTTAGCACCCAGGTAAAAACTGGGTGTGTCTATGTGTACAAATATAACCTCTAAAACTATTTTAGGTGATGGGGCTTGTTGGTTGCCAGCCTAGCTTCAGCTTCAGGGAAAGAACATGTCTCAAGGGAATGAGGTATAGAATGATGCATATAAAAAACCCCTCAGAATCCTTCTTTGTCCTCTGCACATGTGTATGGACACCTGCACACACATATCTGCATACAAATACATTCATGTACTCACACACAGACATCCACAGGAGAAGAAAAACAGCAACTGAAGAGCTTACGAAGTAATTATTCAAAGTTAAATTTATAAAGCGGATAGACAGTCTGTGATAGGCACTGAAATCATCTTATCAACTTGACAGAAAAGTTCTAGACACAGAGGAAATAGCACTATTATTTGCATTATTTTGTATTCTTTATACTACTTATAACACTAATTGTGATGATATAATAATTGCCACAAAATAAAACTAATCAACACTCCTAGTAAGTAATTTGCATTGACTGTATTATTCAGTAACTTTACCTAATATTTTCATGGTAAAGTTTCATGAACTTGATCCAAGAGTTAACTACACCAATTATTTAAGGAGATAGCCTACATGGCTGGGAAAAATACTTTTCTTTAAATCTGCAGTCTATTAAACAAACAAACAAACAAAAACCCAGAGCCAGGTGTGGGATACCTCTTTAAGAGTTGTTGGTCAGAGAGGACCCAGAGGCCTGCAAAACAAAACATGTTATTGTCATTTTACTTGATTGTCCCCCAGAACTAGATGGTAAAACCCTATTATTGAAGATACCATAAACCTTGGCTGTATGATATAGAGAAATCAAGCTATAACTGAGATGGAAGCTTCTTCTAGCTACCAGCTAACTCTCATGGTGCCCAAAGGTGCTATGAAAGCTGCTGGGGGAGAGAAGACATTAGTCATCTCATATAGATGTCTACCCTGTAATACTACCATGGCGGCCAGGCAAGATGTGCCCACTTTCACAATAGTGGCACAACTGTTACGTGGGTAACCAAACACTCTCTGATTAAAGGCCCACTCAACAGAAGAGAATCAACACCCACTATTGTAAACGTACTCAAAAGCCCATGACAGAGGATGTCATAGGAACTGAGGGGATTTAATTTTGTTGTTTAACTGAATCAACAATGTTGAACATATATCTATCTGTGTTTATATCCACATCTATCTCTCTATATATATGTTCATGCATATAGATAATTACTGCTCTCAGCTTTAGTCAAAGGCAGACACTTACGGTTGTACAAAGTGCTAAGAATAAGTTATGGTTGCCTGCTTAGCCCTAAAGAAGGCATTCATATTATCTTCCACAAAGATTGGTGGGGCATTGTGGAGGAGCAGATGGAAAGATCGTAACAGTGGGAAAATGGGGAGAAGATCTAAGAAATGCCTTCTTCTGAGTAATACACAGCTACTGCAATCATGAACCTTCAATAACATGGAAGGCTTTTGCATAAAATTGTCCCATCAAAAACCATGTAAGGATAGAAGATGGACTCAGGGTCCTACCCTCAATGCTGAACTATTCTTATGGAAAGGCTGAGGGAAAGGAGAAGTCACGGCCTTTGGTTGAGTACGCACTGATGACCCCACAAAGTTCCAATAGATGACCCCACTCCAACAGTCACAGAGTCCTAGTTATACTAAATGGTTCCACATGACAAAACCAAAAGCCACGAGTCTTGGGAAAAGACAGATAGGGGATTGATAGGGTAGGAAGTAGATAGGAGAGGTTGTCGGGAAAGAATAACCAGAATCCATTATATGCATGCATGAAATTGCCAAATCGTTAACAATAAAAATATACTAAAATATGAATAAAAAGTTGTCTGTTACAGAACTAGGACTGTGTCGCTTTGCATAAAAAATCATGACTTCATCAGGAATTAGGATGCTATAGTACTGGCCCAGCATTAAAAATCTCCAAGCAACAATTTATACCAAACTGAGTCAGATTGCTATTTGGGATCCCATGGTGTCTACTGACCCTTACTAGAACACCCATTTTCTCTGAATGTTAGGAAAAAAATATTTTTTTTTCAGAAATCTCCAATCTTTCAGATTGATAGAATTTCACATATTCCCCCAATACTTAACAGAATTTTATTGTACAATTTTAATAAAATTGTTCTTTGGGGCAAATACATGTCACAGTTGTTTTATTTATAAAGCCCAGTATATATAGGCTTCATTCTTTGTTGTTGTTTGTTCTAAAAGCAGTTATTAGATATTCCTAAGACATAAAGTTGCAAATTGTTTGCAATACAGGGATAAAGAGAAATAATACCTGCCTTCAAAGAACCCATAAGCAGCTGAGGCAGGCACACACAGAGACAATTACATTGACCAAGAGAAATAAATGAATCTCAAATTAGTTTTGTCTGGAAGCATTCATATCTTTTCACTGCAAACTGCTTGTGGGACTCTATGATGGACTCATCTCACTTCTGGCAGGTCATTATGACTATGCAAATATCCCTTTCAGATCTGCTACATCAAGAACAGGTTGTGATATAGCCCAGATTTCTCCAGAATCCACAACCTGTACCAATCCTGAGGTCTGGCTAACAGATAACTAAAGTCTACCTTTCCACATGGAAGATCAGTGGCCATCCCAAACTCACTATTCCAAAAGAAACTCCTGAAGCTGTCGCGTCCCCCTCGACCAGCAAGGACGACGCAACTCGCAAAAGCTCTTCTCAAGCAGTTTATTCAGGTCCCTTGAAAACAGTCTTCCGAATCCTTGCTTGTGTCTCTGCTTCTCTGCTTGTGTCTCTGCTTGTGGCCCTGCTTGTGTCTCTGCTTCTCCTCCCCCAAGCCCTTATATGCCTACTCAAACCCAATCAGATCATGCCACCTGGTGATCCAAGATAGGCTCACAAAAGGAGGAAGCACACCAGGCTAGGCAGCCGCTACCAACTAAGGCTTGTTTACAGCTAATCTTGAGCTTTCTGGCATCAAGCCAGGTGCCATCTTAGGGTTGCGGCTCACCACAGTTTTGTGGCTCGCCACATGAAGCATCCTGATTTCTTACTACTTTGATGTCAACTCTCTCCTGCCTTTTGCTCTGTGCTTTCATATTTGGCATCTTTCTCCTTAACTTAAAAGTCCTGATGGTTTTCCTTGTAGAATATATCTCTAATATAACTACTCTCTACTTCTGTTTTCTAGTCCAGGACTTCACATGCTTTACTGAATCCTTTAGCTTGCCTCCCAGATGTAACACTGGCTATTTTAAGGTCTTGTCTTACGCTTCAGCTCTGCTGGAATTCTCAGGGCCTACTGGGCTGTAGTGGAGATGTGTTGTCCTGGCTGTTATCAGTTGTGTTTTCACTGTTGAATCTATGCATCTGCATTTGGGAATATTATAATTCTAGCTGCTGATATCTTGTCCTGTGTTTGTTGGGTGGTTTGTTTCTTGCTTTCTGTTACCCTCTCTCTGGTTCTTTGGAGAGTGTGGTAGTTGTGTGTTTCAGGATCGGGATTCATCTGGGATTCTGCTTGGTGTAGACACTGGAGGTTCCAGATAAATGTTTCTATATATTGGGAACTGACACTTAGAAAAGGGGTGGGGCTATGTCTTTGTGGTTTAGTGAGGAATCATTTGGATGTATACCTAGAAGTGGTGTGGCTGGGTCTTGAGGTAGAGCTATTCCAAGTTTTCTAAGATATTGCCAGACTGATTTCCACATCTATGTTCACATCAGCTTTATTTGTAATAGCTAGAAACTGGAAACAACCCAGATGTCCCTCAACTGACGAATGGATAAAAAACCTGTGGTACATCTACACAATGGAATACTACTTAGCCATCAGAAACAACGAAATCATGCGATCTGCAGCCCAATGGATAGAACTAGAGAAGCTCATCCTGAGTGAGCTAACCGAGACTCAGAAGGATGAACATGGCATCTATTCACTTATAATTGGATTTTAGCCATATAGTACAGGATAACTATACTACAACCAATGTACCAAAGGGGACAGGAACATAGACTTTGTTACCTGTCAGTGAGATACTTTGCCCTTGTGGTGCTGCCTTGTAGGCCCCCAGTGTATAAGGAGGCTCTTGGCCCTCATATGACTGCTGAACTGGGTCAGGGGACTGATATGTAGGGACACTCCACTCCAGAGGAGTGGGATGGAAGGGATAGGGGGTAGAGGGTGGGAGGGCAGGAATAGGAGGAGTGGGAAGAGAGCACTGTGGTGGAGATATAATCTGAAGTAATAAATAAACATTTAAAAAAGAAAATAATACCAAAAAAGGAGGGTTTCCAAAAAAGGGTGGGGCTTAGTGGGTCTACAGGAGGGAGGAATAAGTTTTTTTTTTTTTTTTTTTTAAATCAGGTTCTGCTTAGTTTCTTGGGAATAGGGACAGAGGATGGAAAGTGTCTACAACAGGTGGTCTGCTACAGAGCTGGGGATGAGACTGAGGAAATGGACTTGAAGGAGAGGAGGGAGAGTGAAGACCTGAAGTTCACCTACATTCTTTGCTATCCTACTTGCTTCTCTGTCAGGCTTGGCTCGCAAGTTCTCAGGGAATGCCTTCAGGACTTAGGGGTTCGCACAACAGGATGAGTGTGGTGGAAGGTTGGAAAAGAAGACCTTCCTGATCTGCTGGAGATGGTGTCAGAAGTGGGGGATGCAGCAGCTGATCTGCTGCAGAGTTGGGGGAAAGACTGGGGGATTGGTTTTGTTGTAGAGGAGGAAAAGTGAAGATTTCAGTCAGGCTATCTGCTTCCCTGACTGGACTGATCAGTTGGTGCTAGGGGAATGGGCTTCATTCTTAAGCTTTCACAGATAAAGTGGTGAGAGATTTGACCCTTCCTGATTTAAGTCTTTCTCTTAAAGCCAAGTTGTGAATTTATGGCTATTTCTTTTCTCCTTGATAGAGTTTTACTTCCCACCCATGTTTGTCTGACCTGCTGGAAGGTTGGTACACAGGCAGTCCTCAGTGGCCAGCGGTTGATTTTCTCACAGTGAATTTCTGATCATTTCTTCTAAGGGGTTGTTTTTGTTTGTTTGTTTTTCTGGATAGCAGCTTCTCTGTTAACCCCAGAAGAATTTTAGTCTTTATTTACAGACTTCAAAAATCATGTCTCATATAATAGGCCACTAGAGTTAAAAACAGAAGCAGTGTAATAAAATGGAAATAATATTTTATATTGACCAGCAGATTTTAATACAACATACATTAGGTATTAAAACTCAAGAGTTTTGAGAACAGTTGGTGTTATTATGTGTGTGTGTTTCATTGCTATATGAACTGTAAATTCCAATGCATAGTGTTATACATTTTATTTAATATAGTTAGTGAACCAAATTGTTTCTATTTTGACGAGAATAGGATGAGCAGGAACATCTATAATATGTTGGACAGTGTCTGGAAGGAATAAGATGGACAATAAGTCTGCCAGAGCCGAGGTATCCGAGCTTGACATTGAAGTCTGATTTGCCAAATAATTGCATATTTCTTCTGAAAGTGAAATAGTGAAGGCTTTTGAAAGTCTCTAGTTCCCATTTGGTTTATTAAGAGAAGAGATGAAATCCATTTCAAGCAAAAGGACATGGAGGGCTATCTGACTTCACAAAAAGCTCAAGGCAAGTACTATCAGCTTGGCTTCAGTAGTTCTTGGTTGATGGGGTTTTGTGTTTGTAACATTAGGCTCCACCAGCCTTCTGATTGGTCTATAGAAATTTCAATTTTCTAAGGGAGTATTATTCAGGTTCCAGAGACCTAGTTACTGCCAATATTCTCTTTGATCTACTCTGTTTAGCTTATTTATTATTTCTTAAATTTGATTTTTATTAGAGCAATGGAAACAACAGTTTGGGAGTCAAACAGTAAAAGGTTCATGATGAAAATTAGCTTTATACAGGAATGTAGCTAAAAACATGGAGAGACTAGAGCAGAGGTTCCCAACCTTGTTATTGCTGCAACCTGTTAATACAGTTCCTCATGTTGTAGTGACCCCCAACCATAAAATTATCTCATTGTTACTTCATAACTGTAATTTTACTAAGATTATTAATTGTAATGTAAATATCTGATATGAAGGATATCTGTAATGTAAATATCTCATATGAAGGATATCTGATATTTTGGTTGAGAACCACTGAACTAAAGGGAGAGAGAAAACATTCTGATCTTGTTCTTGCATCTTCTGGTCTTGGAGTACTTCCCATGGGCTAATCTCTGCCAGACATGGGGGCCTAGGAAATGGCTTCATCTCTGGACAGTGAAGAAAGCAGCCCCATAGTCATCCATTCAGGAACCAGTACCTGTGCCCAAGTGCTAGTGTGAGGGTGCAATGGGGTAAATATAAAAAAAAAAAAAAATCAAAACACCCAGACAAGGAAGGCAGCATATAATGGGACCCTAGAATATTTTTTCTTTACAATCTCGTTTCCTTTTCATGTTGATAAAAATGTGTTCTTCCAAACTGATATTCATTAATTGTACAAATAGTGATTATCTTAATAACATCTTAACAAAAGGCAAGACCAATGCAAAGCATTTTAGGTGTTTTACATGTTAGTGACTCAGTGAATGGTATTTGGTGACAGGTGAGCAGGAAAAGGTTCTTCTCCATTTCTCATAGTTTGTACCAATGCATTTGCCTGTTCATTTTGGCAGGCCTTGGGGATTGAGGTCTTTTCTAAAGTGCTCAGAGTCCCTGTTATGTCTACAGTAGGTCTCAGGGTGGCTCTTCTCTCAGGAAGGCAGTGGAATCCTCATAAATCTCTATATAAGCTGAGAAGTCTGGTTGCCTCAGACCACTGTCTTCCCATGGTACAGAGAGTCCCCGAGATGTGTACAAGCTTCTACACTCTCTGGGTATGTCTGTAGCAACCTCCTGTGACTCTTTTCATGCCTAAGGATTGAATCTCGCTGCTAGAGTCTTTTGTTTGCCATCAGGAGTATCCATGATGCTCTGTGGTCAGATGGGTCTTCATGGACTCTTTCCCTTTGCTCTTGGGCCTTCAATGGATAGAACTTAAATTCACAGATTCTTTGGAGAAACCACCAAGGAAACAGGATGTTTTCCTACATTGCACCACCTGTTTCAATACTCTGAGGATGATCTTAGAAATGCTGAGTCAGCTGATGGCCTCTTAGAGACATTTCTGGTCTCTCCAAGGAGCTGGCCAGCACTGTGCACCTGAGAGTCAGGTGGACAGTGTCTTGGGTCCAGGACACAGAAAGGGAAGGTGTGATGTGTGTGGTCCACCTTTGGATAGTGCTTACCCACGTAAGCCCATGTGGGACGGTATTCTCTCAATTTCTCCTCTCCATCCATCCATAATCCACTTCGTTCAGGTTCCTCATTAAAATAAAATTCATCAGCCTCTTTTAATGTGGCACTTTGTGTTTCATTTCCTTTGTTGGTTAAAAAGTGTTTCCACTGAAACATTTTGCAAGGCTTCTACGTAGCACACACATTTTGAACATTTTGTTCCTATTAACATAAAATATTATTCTCATTTCCCTCTGTTGGGAAGAAAGTGGGAAAAGGCATTATAAAAATTAAAAAAAAAACTCTCTTTGGTTATGAAGGAGATATGAATGATTTATGAACTTAATAAAGTCAAGTCTCTTTGGTCAACATTGTGAATTTAAAAATAAGACTTTCCTTCAGATTTTTGAAATGAGTTAGATGACAGTAGGCACTAAAATAACAAAGAAGACAAGGTAATAATGAGAATTCCCTCCCTCCCACAGAGATGTGGCACGCTCTCTAA
>CAJQZJ010001511.1:3537428-3563557 GCA_907164525.1 Lophiomys imhausi | reverse complement strand
GAGAGAGAGAGAGAGAGAGAGAGAGAGAGAGAGAGAGAGAGAGAGAGAGGACACATACAAACAGAGAGAATCTATTCTACTTACAATTTTCCCTTCCTTCCCTTTTAGGGCATACCATGAATGACTTAAAAGAAATCTCCTATCAGATTCCAAATCTTAAAGGTTTCTACCACCTTCCAGGAGTGCCAAGCAGCAGACTAAGTCTGTAGGACATGAGCCTTTGGGAGGAACATTCTAGACCTTAAGCACAGCCACTATCTAGTCAGCTGTATGGCCACCTTGACAAACTAACAAACTGTGGTTTTCCCCTTAAACATCACTCTTGACTTTCATGAAATCCACTGTCTGAGGGTTCCACAGCTGTCAAAGGCTCCAGAGTGTGAACTCTGCCTGTATGGCTCGAGGACTCCTCTACAGCAGTCTTCGTCTCCACTCCTCCATTCGGTTGTTACGTTCCTCAAATCTGTTGTCTTTGAAAAAAAAATCTTTAAGTCTTCCTCCTATTCTCTTTGTCTGTTAGGGTTTTATATTCTGAATAGTTGCTTTACTGCCATCTTAATGTGTTTTCATGAGAAGAGGAATCTATAGATGGGCTTTAACTGAAACTAATTTTTTCTGAATTCTTTTCTCTGTAGCAATTTTTGAAAGCTCTGACATGACAGATCTTTTAGAGGATTTTTGTTGTAAGTACTTGGCCTGAATTTGTTGATTTTCAGCTCCAGATGAGACATCTTTGCCTTGGTTTGTGGCAGGAACTACAGCTGTTACCATCTCCTTTAGTAGATGAATTTGGTTGTGGCCTGTGCCAGTAGAGGGCTCCCCAGGGATGGGTGCTATAGGGAAAGGGCATTTCTACCACTGCCCTCCCAGGTTCTGTGAGCCCTGGAGTCTAGTGGGATTAAGACTGTGGACAGTGTGTGGAGTCACAGTGACATAAAACATTCAGAGGGCATAGTAGGCACCACAGTAGCAAACATTTCAGTATCAACCTAATAGAAATCTTCTCCCTGAACTATGACAATGGCAGCACACAGGGTGGAGATGAATATGTGAGGGCATCCTAGACAGAGGTCACATGCTGACTCCTGTTCTGATATTTTCTTTTAGCCCTTAGCTGGCACTCCCTTGTACCAAGCCAGTAAGTATTCCTATTAAAATCCCCTGTTAAAATTAACAATGTGGTTTCTGTCTCCTGCCTGGACTTTGATGATTGCAATGACACTTTAGACAAACATGTGGCTTTCATGATGGGCTAGCAGAGAGTTCTGGATTTGACAATCCTGTACAGCAATGATGAGGAAGGGAGTCACAGAGACCCAATAAATGCAGTTCTAAATAACTAAATGTATAAGCCCACAAACGTTGCAGGCAAGACCTTCTCTGTGTGTAGAAGGATGTTTGGGGAAGCAACTGAAAGAAATAGAGGAAAAGAGGAAAGAAATCTCTCTCCTTATCAATTATAAAACATGGGTTACTGGACATTTCTCTAGATGCCTACTGAGTAAAATGCTCGGGTTTATTTTAGCACAATTTCCTCAAGATCTTTAGGTGAATTTTAGACTGAACTGAGGGGGGTTGATATATGGGGGCCCCCCTCACCCAAGGAGAAGGAGAGGAGGGAGAGGGGGCAAGGGTGGAAGGGTGGGACTGGGAGGGGAGGAGGGAGGGGGCTGTGATCAAGATGTAACTTGAATAAGTAAATAAGTGAATAAATAAATAAACAAACAAATAAATAAATAAATAAAAGATACATGGCTTTTTTTCCTAGGTCCTGTCTCCCCTTGGTTCAAGATGTATGTATCTACTCTTAGGAGGCTGTGTTGAATGCTGTCTAGGGTGACAGTCTCATCCCTCCCCTAGCTCTCTCTAGGCAGAATCCATTGCAATCCACTAACTTTCTGGTTTCTAATGGTTGTTGCATTCTTGACTCATCTCCCTGAGATTATCCCCATCATCTTTATTGGAGATTGGGGTGTCTGCAAATTTTTCAGTGACACATTTACAGGCTGCCTTTCCTTTGTGCTCACAGATGGCTAATCACTGTCATACCACATCTTTTACGAGCTGAATTCTCAGAGGGTAACCTCTTCTCCAGGGTGTCATTCCCACCCCCATACGTTGTCAATTCTGTGAATAGATGCTATGGTTTAAAAAAAAAATGACAAAGGTTGCTTAACTCTAGGCCTTCCCTAAGACACGGCTGGGGCACTTTCTGCAAACTGCAACTGTGCTAGAGACGTTTCTGCCAAGTTTCCTACAGCCTTTAATTCCTGTGGCAGGATAGGGAGGGAAGTGAAAGGAAGGAACATGCTCACAGGCAGCCCTGATGTAAAAGCGTCAGCAGCTGGCAAAGGCTTTGCCCTCACTGCTCATCAATTTCCCTCTTCATTATGATACAAGGAGGGAAGGTTGAAGGGTCAAGTGTTTGGGGTGATGAATGAAGATGGAACAGTAAGCAGAGGATGCCTTATTGCTGGTGTCAGATTTAAACCTCTACAGGGGAAAAGGCGAGGCGGGAAGACATTATTTTCTCCTTGCTCACTGAAGTTGAGAGTTTGAAGCGACCTGGATTACCAGCTGAGCAATTTCTGCGGCTCTCCTCTCCACTTTAGAGGGGCAACTACATTTTTACAGATTGACTGTGGGGCCTCAAAACATCCTGCAACTATAGACAACGGATTAGATTGTCCTTTCTCTATGTAAAGTGAACCTAGGTTAGTCTGGAAAATGGAAAGTGGCCTCAGGAATGGACCATTTTCTAAGCCATGACACAGTGATGTGTTGAGGCGAGCAAAGATACCAAGTATTTAGCAGAAAGAAGTTGGAGTGGCAATGCCTGGGTGAGCTTCCTTATTCTGCAAGGAGTTTCCGCCTACATGCTCCTCTCTCTGTGTCATCTTCTCCACAGAGAAAAGTCAGTGCCATTAGCTGCTGGCATCTTTACACCCTTCTTTCTACTTCAATTCCATCCCTACATAGTAAATACCTGCTTCTAATCTTGTTCACTGTGTGGATTCACCTGAAGAGATAGTGGCTTGGGTCGCAAACATGCCTGACTTATCTGTGAGACAGCTATTTAAGCACTAGACACGAACACATTAGCACTGTGGACTTAGTTGATTGGCAGCTGAAACCAACGGGGCTAAGGAGCTCGTTGTCTGACTTGTTAGATCATAGAGGGGGATCAGCTAGAGTCTCATGACACTTCTACATAATACTAAAATATTTCTAAGCTTTATTTTTCCTACCAGACTTCTTAGAAACTTAATTGTAAGAAGAGAGGGTATATACAAAGCAACCATGAGGGAAGCAGACTACAATAATAAAGAAACCTCAAACTTTTTTGGATTGGAATCATGGTACTGCCCCTTTTGGGGAGCTCATGGGCACAGGATTTTCTCTCTCTGTATCTGTGCAGTTTTACATAGAAATTAAAGACAGCAGCAGGGTGATGGTGGCACATGGCTTTCATCCCAGCACTTGAGAGACAGAAGCAGGCGGATCTCTGTGAGTCCAAGACTAGCCTGGTCTACAGAGTAAGTTCCAGGACAGCCAAAGCTACACCATGAAACACTGTCCCAAAAACCAACCAACCAACCAACCAACCAACCAACCAACCAAATAAACAAACAAACAAAAAACAGAAATTAAAGACACCAGAAAGTATTTATGGGATTGAGTTGTTGTGAGTGTAGAAATTATTTGTCCATGATACAATATAATTCACAATGCCCATACATGGTAAGGACCCAATTAATTTTAGTTTTCACCATAATTACCATTATCAAGAAGTATTTTCTTTTTTAAAAAAACAACCCACAAAATTGGGTTGAAGAGATCATTCAGTCTGTATAGTGTCTGGCAGGTAAGCATAAGGACCTAAGTTCTATCCCCAGGACCTTTATTTAAAAAGCCATGATTGGTAGTGCATTTGTAATCCCAGCACTGAGGAATCAGCAGCAGGCAGATCCCTGGTGCTTGTTGATTTGTCAGTCTAGCTAATCTGGAAGATTAATGTTTAGTGAGAGAACAGTGGACCTCAAAAACTAAGATGCAGAGCAGTTGAGACACTGCTGCTGACTTCTGACATCTACACATATACATATGCACATATGAACACACACTATTCAAGAAATACACATTGAACACCTACTACATGTTAGTGTAGTAAAAACAAACTATTACATTTAACTCTGAACAATAAGAATTGAAATTAAATGAAAGCAAAGACTGTGAAGTAAAGTGTGTATTAGCTTAAAGGGCTCTGCTTATTGTAGACAAAGCAATTAGGTTTAAGGATAGTGATCTCTAAGCTGAGACTCAGGTGAAAAGATGACTCGTACTTGAAACCTGGAGAAAGGGTTGCAGGGATTCCTGTCCAAAGGAGGGAAGGAGGCTGATGTTCTCCAGGTATAGGGAGAAGCAAGGAGAGAAAGCAGAAATAGAGTGGGTGTGATCCAAGGTGAGCTCACGAGGGAGAGATCGCAGGCTGATGTCGAGAAGCCACTTTGTGCTCACAGCAAGGGCACCTGGTGAGGCAGAATCACAGCCTAAGGATATAGTGGAGGGATTGGCCTGGAGTTCTCCATTGCACAAAATCAGGAAGATTGAAGTAGTATCTGGGCCCAGTAAGAGTACATAGTGGGTCAGATGTGTTCAGAAACAATGGCAATGAACCCAAATGGATAAATCTGGGTTATAAAAACTGACAGGACTTCTGGTAGATTGAATATGGGGAGTAAGGGCTGCAGAGTGACCAAAGAGGAGTTTTTCTTAAATAATTAGAGGAAGAGTTATTTCACTTGATGGAGATGGGTGGGCTGAGATAAAGTGCAAGGTATTTTGGAATGTACCTAGACTAACAGATGCCAATTGAATATGGTGAGTTTTAGATTCCTTAGTGGCCTCTACATGCCATTTATAATCCCAGAAATATAAATTGATGTTAGTATAATATTTCTAACATTTTACGACTGATTGACAATATAGTCTATATATTCCTGAGACTTCTACCTCATTTTAATTTTTGTTATACATGAAAATAAAACATTATTTAGACACTGCCTGTGACAAAGGACTGTAATCCTAGCTACTACAGAAGCCAGGGGATCAGAAGTTTAAGGCTGACTGGACAACAAAGTAAGTTCAAGGACAGCATGGACAACTCAATGAGATTTTGTCTCAAAGCAATCAAAATGAAGCCTCCAATCAAACAGCAACAACAAACAAAAAACAAAACCAACCAATCAGCCAAAATAAGCACAATTTCATTTAGCATGTTAATCCCTTACTGAGTTAGTGGTGGAGCTCGGCCTAGAATTTGAACTAGTTTACCCACTTTTTTCTGAAGAATTGTGATTCTAATCTGAGCTCTTGTCAGTGCTAAAATTCTTTCCACAATTAGAAAACTCTTAGGAAGCTGTAAGCCTAACAATGCCTTTGGATAAAAGCAGGATCTTGTTTTCATGCAAATGAAGTTTCCTAAATAAAAAAATGAGGGGGAGAAATGGACTCAGTGCCAAGCTGCAGAAGAGTAGATTTTCCAAACTCCAACAGCTTTTTAAGGAATTGTTTTCCCATCTGCATTTGCTAGGATTGCTGGGGCAAAGCAGGCCATATGATCATGTCCAAACAGTGGACTCTCAGCTATGAACCAATTATTTGGATGGTTATTATTGGGACCCTGTCTGAATCCATATTCCTCAGCCTGAGAGATGAGGAGTAGCCAGGCAGCCTTTAGTAATTGCTGAGAAACCAATATTACAAATCTAACTGCACCCAATGTCCCATAAACACCCCATTACTCACCCATGCTCTCTGAATCAGCATTCTGGACATTGCAATAGATACCCTGTAAATTACACACTTGTAAATTACCCATTAATAACACCTGCCAATAGCAGTGCAGAAGTAGATAATGCTACTTCCCCCCACCCCTGCTGCCTCAGCTCCATAGAAACTTATTTTCAGATTTTTGTTTTTGTTTTTTTCTAGAATGCCTGAAGAACTCAGATCAACCATTGACTGACTGGCTTGGTAGTAGTTCGATGTTTGTTCTAGTTAATTCAGATTGCCTCTCTGATCTAATAGTAAGAGAAACTGCAGACTAGCCACCTCCAGGTATCATGTTAGGCATTTGGGATTGGAGTGCTGCAAGAGACAGTCCCCTGCTAAACGCATTGTATTAGATCTTTTTTTTTTTTTTTTTTTTTTTGTTCTTGCTGAACCAAAATATTGGAAGCTATGTAATTTATGAAAAAAAAGGAATTTATTTTAATCACAAATTTGTGACACAAGTATAAGATTGAGTGGCCTGCTGGTTCAGCCTCTGATTAGTGACTCATTGACTGGACTATAAGGAGAATAGAATCATGGTTTTTACCATCCAACTGAATAATCATGTCCCGGGAAAAGAATACACCATGAGATAAGAAAACAGAGTTAAGGGGTGTAGGCCTCACTCATGACCAGTTCTGGTGGGATCCGGCTAGATTCCTTGAGAACTACATTAATCCCTTCTAAGGACATTGTTCTCAATGGGTTAATTACTTGGCAATTTCCTGAGAACTAATGGAGTTTTTTTTCTGACCTCATTCCTCAGATCTTCCAAGAATCATTAATTTCTTATTCCCTGTACTAAATAAATCTCTTCTTGATTGAGGAATACAGCCCAGTGCTTTCATGAGTCATTGCCCCTCCCCCTATTCTTCACACAGCAAACACTGAGGTAGTTTGAGCAGACAAGCCCAAGATGCTTTGTTGGTGTATCAGAGCTAGCTCTCCTAGTCTTCACTCAAATCCACATTCCAGGCAGCTCTTCCTTCTGATCTCTACTTTCTCTCCCATCTTGCATCTTTGTGAACATGTCCAGTTCTCTCCCTGCTCTGTCTCTCATATGCCCAGCTCCTTCTCATGTGAGAGACCTCACGTGCTGTTCACTCTACTTGGTATGCTCTATGCAGCATTTTGCGGAGTCACTGGGTCTCTCAACACGTCTCGACTTAGACCTCTATCTGCAGAGAGCCTTTCCTTGACTGCTCACCAGCTCATCACTGCAATCTCTCTGAGTTGACTCCCTTCCCAGCTGGTATCACCTGCTGAGGTCACCTTGTTTGTTCAGCACCTTCCCAGAATATAGTCTCTATTCCAGTGGGGACTTGAGTCTCTGTGACACACCCAGACCCTAGTTTTATCGAGAGAGCACTATGAAGCCTCACACATTCTTGTCTGGTATGGCGGATGGAAGACTACTGGAAGCATATCTCTTTAGGATGGATGCTGTGGTAACAGTAGGAGCTAGATAACAAGGCTCAAGACAAAGACAGGTCTCATTAATGTTAGAAAAGCCATTTAATGCCTCTAAGATTTTAGTTCTCCATTTATAAAGCAGAATATTTCCTATATTTGACTCAGGATTCATAAGGGCTGGGGAAATGTGCTCATAGAGACGAGGAACTTATGAAAAATACACAATGACCCACTCACACATTTAACTTTTATGTGTCTACAGAGTCCAGGTTCTAGGAACTCAGAGAATGAAAAGTATATATTCTTTCCCCTCAAGGAATCTGCTGTCTGTTGTGGAAGAGAAACAGAAAAAGTCATAAAAAATGTTTTATGAGACTATTATTTCAAGCTCTCCCAGCCCTAGCGTCTAACCTTGAGTTGTTTGCTATCACAGGATATGGATTCATTTTGTTTCTCTCTTGGGCTGCAACCTTCTCTCTAGTTTTACATGGCTCTTCATATCTTCCAAGTGGCCTACAGGGTCTCTGCTAGCTCCATGTTCTCAGAAGGCATGTGGACTGGAAGTTCCAGGATATATATATATATATATACACACACATATATATATTAATATATATATTTAAGTTAGACCCCCAAAGTCTTCTCTCTCCAACTTTGAAACTTGACATTCCTTCTAGGCCAGGTAGTGTTGTAGTTTGTCAGCTTGTTGCAAACCTAGATATACCTAAAATTAAGGAATCTCAACTGAAGAATTGCCTGCTACTAGATTGGCCTGTAGGGGCATTTCTTAGCTGCTAAATTATTTAGAAAGACCCAGCCCACTCTGGGCTGTGCCATTCCTATGCAGGTGAGTCGGGGCTGTATTTAAAGAGTTAGTTGAGCAATCCAGAGGTAGCAGATGCAGCCCTTCGGGGTTTCTGTTTCATTCCCTCCCTCAAAGTGGGAACCTTATTTCCTGATCTGGCTTCCTCAGTGATAGACTATAACCTGCAAGCTAAAATAAACCCTCCCAAATTTGCTTGTAATCATGAAATTTACCACAGCAACAGAGAAGAACATTAGGACAGAAATTGGCACCACAGACTGAGATACTGACTTGATGGACCTGTTCCATAATTCGGAGAGAATTATGGAAGGGGTTTTGAGCTTTGGGCTGTAAATGATCACTGAGTTATAAGAGCTTAATGAGCTGTTATGGGTGCTTTGGAGACAGGACTGTTGAAAGACGTACAGGGATAGAGACCTGGCTTGTGTAGTTGCAAAGATTCTCTTCACATTCTATTATGGATTAAGAATCTGTGGAAATGAAGCCTTTGATTTACTGGGATAACTGACGCTAGTTAGCCCGGGCTGGAGAATCATCTGTGATTAGTAAGATACCAACAACATTGAGGTGAAATTTTCTGGGAAATATTCCCTCAGGTTCCACAAACAGGAGCTGTGGGCAAGTGGAGGCCATGGCTGCATGTTAAGCTGGAAGCTGATTTTGACAATGTTTAAGGGTCTCCCAGGATGTACTGGTTTGGGCAGTGTGAACGCTGCAGGGGTCACGGGAAGAACAAGAGACTTTGTACCATGTGGCGTGGTTGGAGTTCCTGAAGAGAGGCCAGGAGAGGCCAGCCTCAGTTGCAGTAGAGACCGCCACATAGTGGAGATGTGGGGACTGTGGGATGACCACTAAGGACAGTTGTGGGGTGGAGCCAGCCTGAGCTATGAGATACGCACTCTGCCTGTTTGACTGTCTGTCTGTCTGTCTCTCTCTCTCTGCGTGTCTGTGTGTGTGTGTGTGTGTGTGTGTGTGTGTGTGTGTGTGTGTGCGCGCGCGCGCGCGCGCGCGCGCGCACTATGGGTGGCAAGAGCTGGAGAAGTGTGCGTGCGGGGTACTCCAAACCTTCTGCAGTCTAGAAGATCGTGAGTGACTCCCGTCTGCCAGGCTGAGCTGTTTACTCTGCTAGATTTTGGTTTCGTTTTGTTTTGTTCTGATTGTAGCTGTGCTGTGGTTCTTCTTTTTTTGACACAAAAAACTACATAACTTATTTTGGATTTTATAGGTGCCTACAGGTAAGAGATTCTTTTATAGTTAAAGAGACTTTTTTTTTTTTTTTAGTTTTGTGTATCTTTTTCCCATTCAGTGTATTTTGGGCATGATTTTTCCCTTCCCCCAAACTTCCTTCCAGGCCCTCCTCAGTTTCTTACTTAGTCACTTTATGTTCTCTTTCTCTCTCTCTCAAAAAAAAAAATCAAGGCAAACAAACAAATAAACAAAAAACACAATAAGACAAAAAATACCAAAACAGTGAAAGAAAAAAAAAACCAAAAACAAAAACAAATAAACTGGGAGTAGGGGTTGTTTTGTCTTGTACAATGACTCCTGACCATGGGGCCTGCCCGTGAGTGTGACTAATGTACTCAGTGACATTCCATTGGTGAAAACTGGCTTTCCTTTTCCTGGCAGCTGTTAATTGCAAATAGCCTCTTGGATAAGGATAGGACTTTGTGTCGGCTTCTCCTTTTCCATGCTGGAATTTCATCTGGCTTGTCTGTGTGTCCTGCCACAGTCTCTTCTTTCATATAGATCCTTGAGCCTTGAGGATGGGCTTTGATGAGGACATTCCATTTATGACTGGGTGCTCCAAAATCTCTCAGTTTCTGCACATTGTCTAGTTGTGGATCTTCATGTTAGTTTCCAAATACTGCAAGAAGCTTCTCTGATGAGGGTTGAGTCGTGCACTAACCTATGTATATAGCAGTATGCCTTTAGGAGTTATTGTACTGCTATTTTCCTTTAGTGGAATAATAGTAGGTTTTCCCTTAGGCCATGATCTGTCTAGTCTTAGGTTCTTGAGATGTGACCCTGACTCCTTTTTCTGACTGGCTGTATTTATGTATCCCCCTTTGACCACCTTACTCCTTTTCCCTCTTTTGAAGCCTCTTCTTTGCTCAAGTTGGATCTGGCATATCTTGAGGTTTTGCAAACTATTATGATCTGAGGAATGTGTTTTAGGTCCTTCAGACTCTCAGAGATAAGCCATGTTCCCAGACTTCCCTGTTGTAGCCCATAAATTTATCTATCCCTATGATTACTTGAAGGTCAGTACATGGTATCATGCCATTTCTCAGCTTGTTTTGAGTGTGGACTGTTTATTACTCATCTCTTACCCTTTGCCACCACATCCTTGCTTGGCATACAGAAGGAGAACATTGTTCAAGGACAGCTTGCTTGAGCAGTGTGGTGAGGATGACTTCAAATCCCATCTCTGCTACTCATTGTCAATAATTTTTCCCATATCTGTAAAACCAACTAGGACAAAGCATCCCCCTTCAGCACCATGGAGTAAAGAGGAGAAAATGTCATGTTTCAAGGTCAGATTTCCAATATCAGAAATTTTCAAACCCTTGTCCCTTCATTTCTTTTTAGCTGATGGTCTAAGAATTATTTGCCTTGCTTTTTTTTCCCCAAAGATTTACAACATGCTCATTCAATAAATCCATGATTTATTCCCAAAGCTGATTTCTTTGTGATTATTACTTAGGCATATAATCTATAAGTAATGGCAACTTAAGAGAATTGGAAAACTTTAGGCAAAGGGACCTTGTAGAGTAACTGTTCTGTCTAGTTTATCTGTAGGGTTGTTCCTGGTGGGGGATGGGATAGTCCTCAAAGGAAGAGGCCATCTTGAAAGTCTTGGGAGTGTGACTGCTGGCCTGAATCTCAGGCTGCTTCTGTAAAACCTGCATCTTCCACCTTGTGATGCCTGCTTCCAGATCAGCTCTTTGTTGCATTGAATCTTTTTGCCACTTCTAACTCTACCTGACCGTTCATTTGTCAGAGTGTTGATCAAGAGCTCTTCTTTCAATAAATATGGTGTGTGCATTCCAAAGTGTTCCTTCTATAATTAATAACAATAAAATCTAGTTACCTGTGGAGATCTGAGACATTGAAAAAGTCCCAGGAAAAGTACAAGATGGTACCAGCAGGCTAGCCACAATCTGCTTTCTGGTTCCCTGGCCCAGACTGCACCTGTTACCCTGAGAACCCACCTGCTTTTGGGGGCTGCCTGCTCCTCAAGCCTTCTCTTGCTTTCCTTAAATAGGAAGAAAAGTTGAATCACAGTGGCGATGTCTCTCATTTAGGACAGGTGGCATTTTGCTCAGGTTCCCTACTTCTTATCTGTCTGTAGACAGATTGGGACAGTTTTCCTCATTCACATAGCATTGACAGAAGCCATTACCCTATGACACATGTCAGAGGCATGCTCAGGACAGCTTTCTTCTTCTCAGACAGGGACTCATGTGTGGTTGGTTCAGGGTCTGGTACACATACTAGGTGCTCACCAAGCAGCTCTAGAGAACCAGATGAGCTTCTCATCTGCATCTGGAAGAGAGATTCTCAGGTGATCATTGGCATGTGCTGAAGGGAAGTATTTTTGTAAAATAACACCATTAATGCCATCATTTAAACATGCCACGTTAAAGTTATTTCCTTTGACATGTCTATCTCTATTTTTTTTTTCATTTTCCCCCCACCTTGGAGCTGAAGACTGAATCCTGGACCTTGCCCTTGATAACCAAGCACTCTACCACACCACTGATATAAGTCCCCAAATGTTCTTACTCTGCTTTTTCAACACCACAAGCCAGTTGATAGCTGGCTGCCTTGTATAGTCTAGTGGTTGAGTCATGGGCCAAATAATCTTTCTTTATAAGGTACCTAGCATCGGGTATTCTGTTATAGTAACACCATCAGACTAAAATATGTAACATGTAAGTATTTCTTTCTTTCTTTCTCCTATTTTGAGGGGTTTATTTTGCTGGTACCTATGAGAAGAACAGATATTTTCTCAACATGCCTACCTAAAAAATTCAAATATAAGCAAGACTCAGGAAGGGTAGTGAAGAGATGACAGCTGCTTTCAGATCATTCTAAAAAATGAGAGAAACTATAGTCCTTCTAACTCCAGGCATCCTAGAGATAGATAGAATTCAGTTAAAGCCTTACAAATGTTACCTTAGAATCTTGTGATCTATGGGGATAAGTTCTGCTTTTCTGATTTCCTACAATGCAAAAAAAATAGTGATATAAATTTGGGAACAAACATACACACGATTATGTACGGCAAGGAATTGCTTTGCATATGGTTTGTTGGAATCTGTTCCAAGTGTGCCTGTATGGTGGTATGTTCATCTACATTGAATTCACCCTGTTTCAGTCCTTCAACTATCATTTGGAACACTGCCTCAAGTGGTCTACTGAGTGGGGAGGATAAATTTAAAGTCGGAATGTTTCAGGGATGCTACAAACAGTAGAAAAAACAGAACTTTTCTTTTTTACCTAGTACCCTTTCTTAGCAATGACTAGCATCTCTTTTCTCTATTCCCTCAGAGAGAGAAAGAGAATTTGTCTCTTTGGTAATGACACTCAAGGCATACATTGGCGTTTTGATGCCCTTGACCTTTTATACTTGACTTTTTCTTTCAGATTACTATAGAGTAACTTTTATTTGTTTGGGAAACTTACCAACTAGAGGCTTGTCCTGATCACAGTGCAAACATCTTCCTTTTTTAAAAAAATTAAATTATCTTTGTTCAGATAAGCGACTTAGTACAGGCTCTCATCCAAGTAAAAGTAGCACTGTGGTCTGAATGATTATATTAAAAGCTAAAGAGGATGAAGTGCTTTGGGATATGATTAGGTCACAAGGGCAGAGTTCTCATGGTTGGTGTTAGTGTCCCTGGGAAAGACATCTCTGGGAGCTTTGTCATCTCTTTTGCCATGAGAAGACAGTCATAAGAAATGGGGATCCACTAGGCACTGAATCTACTGGAGTCCTGAGACTGGACTTCTTAACCTTCCAGACCTGTGAAAAAATAAATTTCTGTTGTGTTGTGAGTCCATGATATTTTGTTACAGTGGTCCAGGTGAATTTAAATAAGTCTTTCTGGCTTCAAATTTTCTTTGATCACCTGGGAAGTTAGAAGCTACCAGCTACTGTGTGGAGAGACCTATTGCTCCTGTTTTATTGGAAGTGATTATTTTAGCTTTTATTTGTTGAACCTTCCCTACAAGTCATATAGTTTGTAAATTTGCAACATGTGTTTTTCAGGTTTGATCCAAAATGCACACATCTTCCCTCCTCAAATTAAATTGACTCTGATTCCTAAGGCTGTGTTCAGTGTTCTTGGAGGTAAGAGACTAACCAATTTGTTAGTCTCTCTCTCTCTCGAGTTTTATAAAGGCTAATACAATGGGCACAAAGGGTAAGAAGATCTCCATGAATTAAGGGGTGTGAGTATTGTTGTTGTAGTTAAGATGGTGACTTCTTGAAGGACTTGGATATTTAAATATAGTGTTCTTGGTGGCAAGGCTTTCTTCTTGCCTCAACAGCCTGGAGAACTTCATTGCTGCTGCATGGTCAGGTGACTTATGATCCAGACTTTTTGATTTTTCCTATAGTGGTTTACATGTGAGATTTTGCCACTTTGGAGCAACATCTCTGTACTATTACTCTTAGGCAAAGCACCAAGCTGATATTGTATTTCAGTTTTAGGCCACTCAGATTCTTTGGAGCTGAGTGACTTCTATTCACTCCCCAGTCCTCCCGTTCTAGGAAAAGCAACCTAACTGCATGTAATTGCTAGATTAACCTGGCAACTCAACTGACTATATGGAGTGTTCAGATATTCCACTGACTCAGGCATGCTCACAAGTGAATACTTTTGGATTAGTGTTGCTGTTTGAAATGGTAGTCTCAGTAAAGCACACTGCTTTCTCTAATTTGTGTGGACCTTATCTAATTGGTTGAATGTCTGGATAGAAGCAAAAGGCTGACATCCTCTTGAGTAAGGTAGTATTCCATTTACATCATAGCCTTTGTGCTGGGGGATTGAGTTGTTCTAGAGATGGGAGGGCATAGATCTGCTGTTCCAGATTTCTCACTGTAGGCTTTGGAGTGTGTCAGTCTCCACCACCCTATCAGTCAGTTGCGTACACTAGATCTCTTTACATATACATATGGTTCTATTTCGTTGAAGAACATTGATTTATACATGGTGCTTTATGAGACTAGACCTGGAAGGACGAAGGCTTATTTGGGATGATTTCTTAGGAAATGGCAAACAAATATATATATCGCCTTTTATCCTAAATGAGAAAAGCTGTGTGTGTGTGTGTGTGTGTGTGTGTGTGTGTGTGTGTGTGTGTAGAGTATAGTTCTCTAGGAGCAGGATCTGTCTAAACGTTGATACAATGCTAAATATTGTTTCTTTCATCCTTTCAGAACACTTCAGAGTTAGCACACTGTCCGTGCTCCATCGCCCACACAGTTATCAGCAGTCCCACAATAACCTCCTGGGGAAGGGACTAGTGTGACTATTTCTTCTTTCAGATGAAGGAATGAAGGCCTTTGATGAGCCGGCTAGGTGCCCTAAATGAAATCCTATAGTCATTGTGACATAAGGTGGGGATTTGGGGGCTGGCTCCAAACCTGTGGTTCAGCTTCTCTGGACACCTCTTTGTGTTCATCTCACTGTGTAGGACTAGGGTACCTTTCAGCTTCCTAGACAGTCTTAGGGGACACTGGCTCTGACATGTCCCAGATGTCTAATTGAGGATGAGCTGTGGCACTTCAGCTGTACAATTCCCAAGTGCCCACTCCTTCCTAGACATGGGCCCTTGTCTCTTCGTTTTCTTCTGCTTTTCTCTCTCTCTGTGCACGAAGGTGTTCTCTGCCTTGTTCTCACAGCTCAGCACTCCACTTTGACGCTATAACCTTTTAATTGAAAGGAGAGTCATTCTCCTAACAAATGTACAGACCACATGACTTGATCTTGAAAGGGGGGGATGTGTAATTTGTTATTGTAACTTGCAATCAGTTATTTATTCATTTAATGTTTATTCTCACTCTTTTCATTGCTATTCTGTTAGTTTCTCACAGTGAGGGGCTCTGTCTTTTAAAAATACATGTGTGTGTATATGTATATGTTTATGTATGTACATATGTTTGTGAGTGTGGCATATGTTTGGGTCCTGTATGTGCATTTTTGCAAGTGTTTGTGTAGGTGGTGTGTGAGGTTGTGTCTCCTGCTCTCTTATTTTCCAATTTATTCCTTTGAGACAGGGTGTCTCAGTGAACCTGGAGCTAGACTGGTAGATGGCACACCCAGTGATCCCCCTGTCTCTGCCTCCCACAGGGCTGGTATCACAGACATGTAATAACCAGCTTTTGATGTGGGTTCTGGAGATACAAACCCAGGAAACTCAGATCCTTATGCTTGTGTAACCTGTGCTCTTTTCCATACAGCCATCTCTCCAGCCCTGGACTGTCTTTTACATTCATCACTATTTTCTTAGCTTATAGAGAAGTGAGTGGATAACTGTCTCTAAAAATCATGACTTCCGCCATTTTCTTTTGTGCCATTGAGACAATATAATCAGCGTCTAGACTCATCAGTAGGAAGTGATGAGAAAACATACACAGCTAGCTCAGGGCTTGGCATTCAATAAACAGTAGCTGTTCTGGTGGTCATTGGCTACTCTTCTTTCTTACTTGTAAAAGCATGGAAAAATATTTCGATAACTGCAATCCTGGCAGTGAAGTTGTCCCCCAAAGCACTGCCTTGCTCATCTTTAGCCTTGGGGAAAATAAATCACATTTTCTATTTAAGAGTTATGTAGCATCGCCACAAAAGAAACTTTATCTGTTTAGACCTATCCATCATTCTCCCCATGACTCCTTGCAGCTCCCTCCCTGAGCAGGTGTTGGCTTTTACCATGGTTGTGATAACCTCCGATGTATTTCTCTCTGCCAGGATGATTGATGCTTGACTAACAGATCAACCAGGACTGCTGCTGTTCCATTCTGCCTACGGTGGAAGGTGTGGCTGTCATGTAACCACCATGAGGGAACTCGGGCAGAGCTCTGGTTGGGTGCACTAGCAGGAACTGGTTTCTACAAGCTATGCAGAGACTCCCGCTGAATACAGCCCTACTATTGCACTCTCACCTGCTTAGGGCAAGGTAGCTTTGTGTTTTAATGTCCAGTTCCTCTACATCCTTGAACTCCCATAAATCAAAACCCAGCACATAGATCAGAAAGCCAGGGCTTCCTAGGGCCTCTGTGTGGCTTTATATGAGTATAATAGAGGATTTAAGAAAGGCTTTGAATGTATTTTGTTGGTTATAACAGTGGTATTTTGTTAGAGACTCTTCCTTCCCTTCCCCATTCCTGCCACAATGAGAAATCAGTGAGGTCAGGGTCATTTGTGTCAACTCCAGCAGTGTCATGGAAAGAACCTAAAAACCTCTTCTCAGAATGATGATGCTGATAGGCCCTCCTAGTTAGGAAGCCTTGCAGGGGCTCTGTTCCATTAATAACTTTATTTTATTTTTTTTTTTTATAAATACTTTATTTTTTTTTTCTTCAAGTTACATCTCAGTAACAAACCCCTCCCTATTCCCCCTTCCCAACCCGCCCTTCCACCCTCTTCCCTCCAGAGGTTTCCCCTTTCAGTCCAACAGCTGGTTCCTTCTCTTATAATAGTAAGTATTATACAAAACAATAGATATAATTATGCCACATTTATGAGATTAAATTGGCCCAGTATACCTTCCCAATGTTCAGTTTATACCTATTTGGCCCCTGACTTTAACATTCTACTATCTACCCAACTCCATGAGTTTAAAGGTCTATATGTGACTCAACATTCATACTATCTTTCAACACACTTTTAAGAGTATCTTCTTAGATCTATAACACCCTCTTGATCCTAAACAATTCAAAATTTAATGTCTGTCAGAGAAACAGGACCCAAAGGCTGAAGATTGATGCTGGAATGTATGGAGAGAAAATGGGAACTGTCCAGGCAGTTACTGGTATGTTCTTTCTTAGTTTTGGAAGCTGCAGGCTCTGCACTTCCTATATAAGCATATATATTTTTCCCTCTCAGGTCTCTGAGGTGGTTGAAGAATAGACAGCTAGAGTCTCATAGTTAAATTTTGAATTGTTTAGGATCATTAATAACTTTAAATACAGGTCTATTTAGTTGTCTAAGAATAATGAACTAAGAAGGTCAAAGACCTTCCTGGTAAGAAAGCATGTGGGCTGTAGTCAGAGAATCCTGGGTTTAACATTCAGGAATGGCAAGACAGATGAAGCATTTATCCATAACTATGCAAGGGTCAGCCTTTTTCCATAAGGTTCTACACCCCGCCCCCTCCCTACAAATTACTATTTGTATCTTCCGTGTTCACAGGTGACAAGTGAGTATCCAAAAGACTTAGCAGTACATCTGAAGTCACACATAGTTGCTAAGTGCCAGGGTTGGGATTTAAATCAAGATTTAGAATCAAGATTTGTCTGATAGCTTGGTATGGTGGTGCAAGCTTTTAATCCCAGCATTCATGAAGCAGAGACAGGCAGACCTCTGTGAGTTCAAAGCCAGCCTGGTTTACAAAGTAAGTGCAGGTCCAGGACAGCCAGGGCTCTGTTACACAGAAAAACCCAGTCTCAAAAAAACAAAAACAAAACAAAAAAAGTTTTGTCTGATTTCAAACCCTACTTAGGAACAGAAAGCTTCAAACAGGTTCAATCTTGACTGGAAATAGCTGAATGAGTCCACCTTCTAGAAGTTTCTTCTCTAGCCTTTGAGGGTTTTTATTTTTCTATTATTAATAAATGTATAGGCCAACTTCCCCACCGAGAGCCTAGCAGTAAAATTAGACCATTTTGCCAAAGCCCCACGAAACAAAAAATATTGGACCATTCAATCCTTTCCCTTTATGATTAGTTCAGCTTCTAAAACGTGTCACCTTTAGAGCTTTTTGTATTAAGAAAAGAAGTGAACACTGGTTGACACCGACAGACCAGCCCACTTTGGTATTACATAAACTGTTCCATGGAACCCTATTGGAGTACTATAGAGACACAATTCATACTTTTCATCATCCCAACCCATAATTGTAACCCAACATCCATTCAAATTAAAGCTCTGTAAGCCTTTACAGGACCAGGGGAAGAAAAAGCTATGCTGCTTTTTACTGGCTGATTTATTGTTACATGACAATATTGGGTATATTAAAATTTAATATCGGTGCTGTCTTTCCACTGTAAGTCTTGTGCTGAGGAGCTCAGAAATTATTTCTTTTTAAAGGGGACATTTATTGCATTGTATAGGCAGGTATGTAATTCCTTCCTGTAAGAAATCTGAGGAATATTTTTTCTTTCTGCATGTGAGGACTTTTGATTTGTACTTACTGTGTCACCTGGGGGCAAAGGAAGGGTGATTTACCTCCTCCATTAGCATAAATAATGCTCTGTTTGCTTCTTTGTTGTTTTCTAACACCTACTATAGACAGTACCTCACAGGTTACTAGGCAGGGAATTCAGCCCTTTCCTGTAAATATCAGAGAGAGAGAGAGAGAGAGAGAGAGAGAGAGAGAGAGAGAGAATGGAAAAATGCCTTTGAGTTTCAGCCTAATGTTCAAATGGGCCCCCGCCATATGGAAGGGATATGACAAGGCTGTGAGTGGGGTTATGCCACAAAGTTACTGCCTGGTTCAGCTCTTAGAATCCGTTAGAAATCTCTTAGGGGTATATGACAGTGTCTGTTCCTTACAATGAAATAATTCCCAGTAAAATGTTGAACTTATATATTCAAGGTATCTCCTTTGCAGTGGCTATGTTCCAGCTACCTATTTCCATCATTTTTCCATTCTTTAGCTCCATCCATCCATCCATCCATTCATTTAGTTTTTAATCTTAAAACAGGTGTGGCTATTTAGTCAAGGATGGCCTCCAATGTGCATTCTCTCTGCTTCTTATGCCTTGCATTTTTCACCAGCTTTTGAAACTATATGCTCATTTGTGAAGATTAGAATGTGGAAATTAGGACGTAACAAAACTTTGTAGAGAATTCAACAAGACAGAGAAGACAGAAATTATGTGTTGCTGATTTCATGTCCATGTTAGTTTCCTTCCTTAGTTACAAGAGCTGCTTTTATTTAGAGTGCCAGCATGCTTTCCTGAAAGGTATTTTCCAGACTCAGTTATGATCTGATGCAGCTACTTTGACTAATGGGATGAAAACAGAGGATATTGGTTAGATGCTCTGAAAACTATGTCTGGGAAGTATATGGTATGGATCCTCTTGCTTTTACTTCTTGAGTTATATTTCCCATTGGATTGTGGACTGATGACTGGATCTCTAGCTTCAATGTTGAGTGAGAAGATAAATTTCAGGTATTATGATAAAGATGGCAGGAAGGCATGTGAGATGAAACCTGGGTGTCTGAGAGGCCACTCTTGGAGGCAGTCATGAACTGTCTGCTTAGAATTCTCATTACTGGGAGAATACACTTTTAATTTATTATGGTACATATGCAGTCATGTTCTTTCAGTAACATTTAGGGGAAGTTCTTTCCCATGATATGGATGTACTCAAGTAACCCTATGGTGAGGTTCCTGTGCAAGGAACTGGCTCATTTGCCATTAGCCAAGATTGGCTTGCCTTCCTGATGTGGATTCTACAAGGCTAGTCAATCCTCAGATGATGAAAACTCAGCTTAAGTTTGTCTATGATCTTATGGGAGGCCCCCAAAGAAACTAAGTTGCTTCTTCATTCCTGACCTGTAGAAACCATATGGGAGTGTAGAAAGAATTAGTTAAAATTATTTACTTATATTTATGTTATATTTAATTAGTTCATTAGGTTGTTAATCCTTAACCCACCATTATAAATGAGCACATAGAGACATCTGATGGATTTTAACAAACCTTGGCCTGGATTGAGCAATCTTAGCCCATCTAAGCTAGCTCTTAATTCTATTCCCCAAATATGACCCCATATATACTTATGTCCCCTGGGCTGTTATCCCCCACACTATGCCGATATTCCAGGCCATGTGGAATGATGTTCTTTTCTCTAACCCATGGTGTGGGTCTTCCCTCCTGCTCTTTGTTTCACTGCTTGTCTTGGAGACTTCTTCTACCCAAGAACCTGCTTCAGAAGACCTGAGCACCTTAGCCCCGCCTATCTCTAACTTTGCCCAATCTCAGGCCTCAGCATTTATTTAACCAATCAGAGACAATGGTTAACAGGAAAGTTAACACAGCTTCACTTGGTGTACAGCAAGCAGGCTTCTGGGAGATTAATTAACATTTAGAATGCATAACATTACCCTATCATGGGAGTATGAATGTTCATGATTGTCTTAAGTTGTAAAATTAATACATGAGTAATATAGATTGTAGTAGCATGTATTCTTATGTATGTATTTTAAAATGGATATACCAGGAAAATCTTATCAAAGTTGATTGATATTTGAAGACCCTATAAATAAAAACACTCAAAGCACTTAAGTTTCCTTCTTTAGAAAAAGCTTCAGAGTTAAATATGATTATAGACTTCTTTGCTTTTAGCCATTTTTAATGACTGTAGCAGTTAAAAATCCTCATGAATTTTACATTCTACTCAGCCAGCATTTTTTTAACAACCAGATGGCAAGTCAGAGTTAGACTGAAAACTGCAGTCTCCTCTCTTGTATCAACGTGCCCTTCTCCCAGCCCTGGGAGGCTGGGTGGCCCATTGGATACCAGATCACAGAGAACTAAAGATTCCCAGGATTCCTTTCTTTCCCTTCTAATGACACTCAGCATTTCAGGGGCAGAAACCAGCCTTTGGAAAGGAACATGCTTTCCCAATTTCAAGTTCAATTTAATTCAAGAAAATGAAACTGCCTTCTTATTTAAAGTAAGGTACACATGGTCAGCCACCTGTGTTCCTGCTAAGTGCCAAACCGTCCTTATTTATCCTGGCCCTCAAACCTTTTCCTATTTTTTCATAAGCACTTATGTAGCTCTACCCTGGCTTTGCTTTAACATGGCCAGCACCTTCCTCATCAATCAGAAACTTAACTTCAGGCCATTGGCTTCTGAGCTTCTGCATCGTCCATCACTCACTGACCCTGTAGTTTGTAAAAGTTACTGGAACAGCATGCACAAACAATACATGTATGTCTCTAATTTCCTTGAGCTATAGCTTTTTAGGTTGAGAATTCAGTTTCAAGACCTGAGGATTCTTGACCAAGTGATTCTGTTTAGCGTTCTTGTTTCTCTTGTCCAGCATGAATGTGTAACAGGAAAGTTTTACAGACTCTGATGCAGCAGCAGAAAAGCCAGCTGCAGAAGAAGGAGTTTTGGGACATTGCTGTAACAGGTCCATGTTTGTCACATCAGCAGGGGCGAAGGCTCATCCACAGGGCAATTCAATATCACTTACTTCCGACCTTCCTGTTTACTCCAAGAAGACAATTTTAACTACACTTAGTTGGTAAATATCAGTGCCTTTAGCAGAGTAATGTCAAATTGTCCAGCTGAATTTACTCAAATTCCCCTAGTTAATTTGCTGAGTATCCAATCACAGACATCATGACTATTTCCACAGTGCTTTTAATTTGGATTTCATCATCTACCTTTTGTCCTGAGCATATGTATAGACTCTTGACCTAACTCTTATTCTAGTTTGGCTAGATTCCTCCTTCATTATCTCCTTCTGTTCCCTTCCCCCCTCTTTCTTCCCTCCATTCCCCCTCCCCTCTCACTTCTTCTCTTTTCCTTTTCGTCCTCCCTGTCCCCTCCTCTACTTTCTCCCTCTTCTTTTGGAGAATTGTTGGCTTGAGTGATCAGACAACTTCTGAATATTGAAGGAATCATCTTTGGCTTAAGTCTGTGACATTCACAGGCTCTCTGTATATTCTTGTTCATCTGCTCTCAAGGTTATCTAGTGTTGTGAATAAATATAAACATTGAACAACTGGGCCAGCTAGGAAAATCAATCTGAGAGAGTAATTAGGAGTTGAGATTTTGTAGGAACAGCTAGCACTCTCTCTTCTGGGATGATAGAGAAGTGCACTTGAGATCTTGTCTGCGAAATCATCCTCAGAAACTGAGCTGTGGCAAAAGCTGATTGGATGGGTTGTTGCTTTGCTTAAAAGCAGGATCAATGCAGGACCAAGTAAAGTTTGTATGCTGTCCTGCTCTTGACAGACAGGTAACACAGAGGAGTTATGTGTGAGATAACCATTCATTGCTGTTAAGATATAAAAACTTCCCTTTTTGTTCTTTTGTAAATAAGCTTATGTGCTTATCCGTTGCCATTTCTATTCTCATGTTATCCTCCCTCCTTCCCTCCTTCTCCCTCCCTCCTTCCTTCCCTCCCTTCTTCTAGATTGCTCTCCTTCTAGATTGCTCTCACTATGTAGCTCAAGCTGGTCTAGAACTCACAGAGATCTTCCTGTCCTCCACCTCATGAGTACTGAGATAAAAAGTGTGGACACTGCACCTGGCTCACATTAGTGATCTTAAAACATGAAGTATATAGTAGTGAGCAACTCAGATGCAATTTACTTATAAAATTGTATCAACCTCACTGAATTTACTACAAAGTGAATATATGAACAGGCATACTCAGTGGCTTATAGAGAGACATGTATTTTCTAATTCCTCCATTTTATTTTACCCAAATCTTTCATTCATTGTCAGCGAAAAATGAGCCTTAACACACTGATGAATTTTTATTTGTGTTAACTAAATATAAAATATTAAATTTTATAATTTAATATAAATATTAAGTTATATTTCACCGTGGGGCTGCTAAGGGATCCTACTGACTCACCCACCTCCAGTAACAACAATGAAAGTCACAGTTTTCAGTTAGGAAGTTCAGACATTAAGCCTAGGTTTTTTCATTAATCCTGCCCCATATACACTGTGAGTGGAACATCCAAGGAGTAGCAGACTACCACAGAGAACATGTCAGCTGCACCTGCTGTAGTTAAAATGTTGTAAGAACCTCTCCACCACCCTTAGTACCTCTCTCAGCTTCTTTTGTATAATTCTTACAGCTGGCATTGTGGACATCTGGGTCAAAGTCTTATTTAAGACTGATAGAATACCGATATGTGACTCAAGGATACAGATATGCACCATAAGTCTTTGTTCTCATTTTGGGTCTCTTTTTGTGTACCTTAGAGACAATTCTGTGGATGCTGCCTTAGAGTCACTGTGTTAACAGAGCAGATGAATGCTACTAATATCCTGGAGGCTCCCTCTTTATTGGGAGTCACAGTGGTGAGTGCTGAGCATCCATCCTACCTTCTCTTCTGTCCTTTAATCATGAAAGGATAATCAAGATTTAGGCAGCTGGAATGGTAATCTCACTTACAAACTGAATCTTAATGATCCCTTAGTTAATAATGTTCTCAACCTGTGGGTCATGACCCCTTTGGGGGTCACATATCAGATATCCTGTATATCAGATATTTATATTATGATTCATAAAAATAGCAAAATTACAGTTATAAAATAACAAGAAAATAATTTTATGAGTTGGAGGTCACCACCACATGAAGAACTGTGCTAACAGGTCTCAGTATTAGGAAGATTGATAACTGCCTTAATAGTTGCATAATTCAAACAAGTATCTTTGTTTTTCTCAACTTCCTTATCTATCTGTGCTTAGAAAAGTCAAGCAAATACCAGAATTTATTCCAGATTTTGGGAGAAATCTCAAATTAAATCATTTAGCAGTTAAATGAAAGGAAAAGTCCACTGGATGGCAGACACATTTTCATTCATTTTAAATTGAAAGCTAATTACATCATTTTTCTCTTTCCCTTTCCTCCCTCCAGCCTCTCCCAAGTACCCCCCAACTTCTTCTATGTCCCCATCACTCTCAAATTGAGATCCTCTTCTACCCTGATTTTTATTGTTTTACACACACACACACACACACACACACACACACACACACACACACACGTTTGCAGAAATATAGATATACAACTTGTTGGACTTATTTTTATTGTTTGTGGTTTAAGAACTGACCACTTTGTGTTGGATAACTTGTGTTGAATAACCAATTATGAGCTCATTCCTGGTAGAGGGTAACTCTCCTTCTCTCTCAGCAGTCATTGTGCGTTTGTAGTTCCTTGCCCAGGGCTGTTACCATGTGGGATTTTCCCACTTTTGCACTAGCATGTCTACTTGTTTACTACACTGTTTACCTCTTGCTTTGTAGCCATTTCTATGAAAGTCTCCTCCTCCTCCTCCTCGTCCTCCTCGTCCTCCTCCTCCTCCTCCTCATCCTCCAGAGGACTCCCTAGATTTCTGGCTCTTATAGTCCTTCCATCCCTTCCTTGTTCTCCCTTGAGCCATAAATACAGGCTCTGTGATATATAGATGTATCCCTTGGGGCTGGGCTCCCCATGGTCCTTCTATCTCTGCATTGTGTCCAGCCATGGTTTGGTTCTGTGATGATCTTTGTTTGCTCTACAGAGAAGCTTCTTTGGTGAGGGATGGTAGCTACTTATGTGTGGGTATAAAGATAAGATTTAGAACATAGTACAGAATTATGCTGGGCTAGAGAGGTGGTGATAGCAAATTCTTTTTTAAGATCCATGACCTCACAAACCCCAGTTAACTGACTAGTTTTCCAGTTCCAGGCATGATTTTCTTCCTGTTGAGTAGGCCTTAAGTTCAGTTAGACAGCTATTGGTTATCACCTACATTTAAGTGCCATTTACTGAGCCTTTACAGATGTGCGGCTATGCTGGTACTTTCTGTGGTTCATAGGTGTTGTATTTGGGAGGTACTATTAATGGCTTCCTTCCCTTGGCAACTTATGTTGTACTTTCTGGGACCAGGGAAGCTAGACTTCAGGAAGCAGGCTTTAGAGTCAGATCCACCTCGAATTATCCAAAGTCTGTAGTGTCTTCAACAATAGAGGATTACCTTCAACCTCGGGGAGGCAACTAAGAGCAGCAACCATAGTCTATATTGTTTGGGGAGTCACTTATACTACCCTGACTGGCCATTTGAATGATTTCTTACTGCCAGGCAGAATGGTTACACACTAAGCACAGAGGGGTTAGTAAGCAGACAAGCTCTGCCCATGGTTGTCCTGGTTTCTGACTAAGATTACATGTGTATGATACTCAGTGGAGGTAGTAATTAAGTGCAGAGTGGGGGAAGTGCAATGAAGAAAATAAAAGTGATAGATACATGAGGAGTAGCAGGAAGGAGACTGCACTCCTTGCTTGTAATGAAGGATTATTGTTCTGGAAAGTCCCCAAAATGAAGTGCCTAGTCTTTTAGACCCACCTATCTTCCTGTAATCTGCTTCGGTAAAGAGTGCCACCCTTTGGCCCATAACATATCCAGGAGCCAGGGTGTGTGTCTGAAGGCTCCTGCAATCTCATAGTGATCCCTGCCATCTTACATCTTTATTTTCGCCCTTCTGTTCACTTCCTGTGGGATTTTGCTGGCTGGTTCATCTGTTGCTTCACTTAAAACTCTTGTCTGCAGTCATGTTTGAAAATATCATGATCTTTAAAGGGGTAATCTAGGTCATTTTCTCTTGTATACTACACAACAGGGATTCCTAAGCTATGGACTGAGGATATTTGAAGAAATGACTAGGAAGATATTGTAACTGGGCATGTCTGTGGAATAATTTTCTTAATTGCTAATTGATGTAGGAAGGCCCAGGCCACTGTGTCATCTCTAGTAAGTGGGCCTGGGCTACATAAAAATGTAGCTGAGCAGGGGAGAGGGAGAAACCAATAAGCAGCATTACTTGTGTCCTCTATTCCAGTCCCTGGATCCAGGATCTTGCCTTGAGTACCTGCCTTGGCATCCATCAAAAACAGGCTATAACCTGGAAGCAAAAACAAACCCTTTCCTCTTGCAAGCCAATTTTGGTCAGTGTTTTTTCATAGCAACAAAGAAACAAACTAGGCAGGTATGGTTGCTGAATGCCATGTTTGCTGTCGATAGCATTCTAGACCTCAAACTACATCAAAGGATGTTGAAGCTACTAACTGGGCT
>CAJQZJ010001511.1:3486449-3537418 GCA_907164525.1 Lophiomys imhausi | reverse complement strand
TGAGAATTTTCCACATTTATATTCCCGTGAAGGGCCGTGTCGGGGCCGTTACCATCTCTGCTTGTTCTCTTTATTCAGCATGAATGTCTGAAACATGCCGTCGTTCTGCTGGCTTTTATCAGATATGCAGTCTCAAGGTACCACAGGGAATATCTTCATTATTAACATAATAAGAGGGAAGCAGGCTGCTTGTGAAAACAGCATATTTTCAGAACTTGGCCTGTGTTACAGACTGGCTGCTAATTAGAACCCAGCAACCAATAGCAGGGTATCAAAAGATGAAGCAATCTGCATAAATGCAGTAGAGTGTTATGACAGCAGCTGGGTAGCCTGCTCAATTCAGATTTTTCTAGCAAAATAAAAGGCAGCAGGGAGGTAGAGCCTAACAAACAAGGAACCCCTACTTGTGGGTTACATTTTTTAAAATACACGTTCAGCCGTGAGTGGGGTCACCAACTTGTGGCTCTTTGTTCATGAATGCAGCCTGAGGGTGCACCTCCCTAAGCTTTTCAAAGGGGCTGGGAAAGGGCTATCAGAAGAGAAATAATTCCTTTCTCTGGATTATCCTTAAGATTTTCATCACAGGGATTCAAAAGTGTGAGGTAAAACACTACAAAGATTCAAATGATTCCGAAGTGTTAAGATAAACTGTGATAACCCCCTTCACATCTGTACCTGCTTCTGCTTGTCCCTCCAGAGATAACCACATGTATCAGCTTCTGCATACGAAGTTCCCTCTAGCCACACAGATAATAGTATTTCTAAAAATTATGCATGAATAGGATTGTGCTGATATCTTGCTTTCTTCGTCCACTGTTTCTTGAACAATCTTTCCCTGTTATGAAATACAATGCCCACGAATCCCCAAATATGTTAATGTCCCTAAAACATGCAGATGCTACCTGATATAGCAGAAGGCCCTTTGTAGGTATGATTACATTGAGGTGGGGTATGTGGATGAGCTCCAGGGAACCACAGCAGTCATTATAAAAGGAAACATAGAGGAAGTGACATGAGAGATAGAAAAAAAAAATGTGTCCATTGAGTTGGAGATTATAATGATGTGGCTAGAAGCTAGGACATGTCAACAGCCATGAGAAGCTGACACAAAATTGCCTAGTACATGGGGCTAGAGATAAGAAGAGACTAGAGTCAAGTAGCTCTGCTTGGTGATTAGCTTTACACCTGAAAGAGGGACCTCCAATTGAAGAATTTGCCTCCTTTGGACTGGCTTGCGGACATGTCTGTGGGGGCATTTTTCTTTATTGCTGATTGATAGAGGAGAGTCTAGCCCACTGTGGGCATTCCCATTTCTGGGCATGCGCCCCTCAGTTGTACAGGGAAGGTAGCTGAGCAAGCCAGTAAGCCATGTTTCTCTGTGAGCTGTGCTTTAGTTACCTGCCTTGAGTTCCTAGCTTGGCTTCCCTTGATGATGGACTGTAACCATAAGCTGAGGTAATCTCTTTCCTCCCTTCCTTCAGTTTGACTCATATTTTATCAGAGCAAGAAAAAACAAGATAGAACAGCCATCTGGAGAATGTATTTGTTTTTTGGATCAGTAACAGTCTAACTCAAGGCTTGGTAAACTATGGCCTGTAAGCCAAGTGAGTCCTAGCATCTGCTTTTGTATAGCAGACACGCTAAAAGTAGTGAATTAGTGAACATTTGCAATTGGTTTGAATGCAGAGAGCACTGAATTTGAACCCTAATTAAGTAAAATGTTATCTCCAAAGCAAAGAATGTAAGTCTTCTCATTAATGGACCTGTATTACAAATATTTCAGTTAAAGATTGTTATTACCTCAATTGGGTTTCATTGTTGGCTAAATATAGTTACATTTCCATAATAGCCCTCTAAGTATATGTCCTTAGCAAACAATAATACAAGGTATATCTTGAACATTTTTATGAACACACATGCGCACACACACACACACACACACACACACACACACACGCGTGTGTGTGCTCACGCGTGTGTGCCTGTGTGGTGGTGTACACATGTGAGTACTGTGGCATGCTTGTGGAGGCATAAGAACAACTTTCAGTAGTTTGGACCTTTCCTTCCACCATGTGAGTTCTAGGGATTGAACTGAGGTGACCCAGCTTGAAGGCAGGCACCTTTAAGCAGTCATCTTTCTGATTCCACCTTTTTCTTTTGAATGCAAGGGTCTTTCCACTAGAGGGAGCCAACAGGAAAATAATTAGTATTACTTGGTCTCCAAGGTGTTTTTTGGCTAGGTGTTCTGTGTTGCACCTACTTTGAGTAAACATAAGGAAAGGCTAAGAAAACTGGGGGTTCTTGCATCAGCTTAGTGACTTTGAGAACTACCCTATCTACTCTCAATTCTAGTTTAGTGAATCAACAAATTGCTTGGAGTAAGCAGACCCTTTGTTGAGAGAAGGTTTTAAATTGGGGACACAAGCCACTTGTATCTGAACCTGTTTGATGATTCTGGAGCTATTTTAAGGAAAACCTAACTTCTCACAGTATAATTCTGCACCACTGGACTTGCTAGGATAAGGCTCACTCTGTAAACTAAAAGGGCACATAAGTTCTTTTCTGAAGGAGAGAGTCTTAGCATTTCCTCACACCCTTGAGCTAAGAGGTGCTGTGTATGCTTAGAAATTGGTATGATTAAGAACTCACACATATCTAGCTGTGATCTTTCTGCAACATCTATATGATTACAGACCGCTTGTTCTGTTGACATAGGAAGGTTTGAAATTTTAGATCCTATAAAATCCAAATAGATGATTCTAAAATCTTTGCCTGACTTAGGATAATGTCCATTAAAGGATGAAAAGATCTGAAGACCTTCACTAATTATAGAGGACTTGATTAAACTTGATAATTCTGATGCCTTTGACACTGTAATTTTGCCAGTTAAATTGTATACCAAGGATACCTGTAGCTCAAAGCCAATAGTTTATTAATGCTGCTTAATCTACTCCCTGATTAAAAATGATTCTTAGAAACCCTGCTCATTTTTTCCTCCAAGCATTTTATCAGGACTTGGGAACTGTGAACTTCACTGAAATTCTGTTCTCATCCAGAATGTATATGTTTTGGCGCTGTGATCTCCCAGCTGAGTGCCCCTTTTGCTGACTCCCTTAGCTGTTTACAGCAGTTCACAAGTAAAGATCATAAGGCACTGATGGAAAACTCAGCTTTTAAGGGGAAAGGTCCACCATTTAGGACATGTCCTGATTGCTAATGGGATTTCTCTCTCACCTGGGATAAGGAAGGCTGCTCCAAGTTTTCTGTAGCCTGAAGCTAAAGGACATCATGAGATTTTTCTTAGACTTGTGGGATTGTGTGTATTGGTTTCACATCCTCTGTAATAGCTTTGCCCTTGTATATACCTCCTATGAAAACAGCACTAGACAAAGTTTCTCTTCTTTGGGAAGACAGTCATGAGCAGGATTCCACCTCCTTGGCTTAGATAATTTGTTTCTGATGCTTCTAAAGTCTGGAAAATACATTAAGATGCTGACTGAATCAACTCCCGGTGAAGACTTCTTCCTAGTTTTGTATGTGGTTGCCTTCTCTCTTAAGGTATTAAGCCCACTGTGAAGACATCATCCTCTTGACCTTGTCTAGCCCTAATTACTTCTAAAGCCCCTGCTACAAAATACAATTATACTGAGGATTATGTCTCCAATGAATTTTTGAGAGATGCAGCTCAGGCATCAGTAACCCCTTCCCTCTCCTTGTATATAATTTGATTTACTAATCTGTATATCAATGTAAAGGGATTTTAATCCAGCAACATGACTACTCTGGCTGGAATGCAGACACAGATGTTTAATCCCTCTGGCTGGAATATAGACATGCCCTTAGTACTCACCTTTTATCCCAAACAATGAAGGTAAAGTTACTTTGTAGAAGGAAGCAGTATGTTTGAAAGTAATATCTAAATGAGTGGCAGACAAAGTGACAAATCAGAGAGAGACTTAACAGAATAGAATATGCCACACTCTCACAAGAAGAGAGAGGAAAGGAAAGCTGTTTAAGAGAGCAGCAGAGAGAATGAGAGTGAGGAGTCAGTTTTCCTGGGAGAGTTTTACAGAGACAGGTTGAAGAGAGAACAAGCTAGACACAGGGTAAGACAGAATGAGCCAGAGAATGAGAATGAGCCAGGAGATTAGAACAGATTGTTGGAATTAGTTTGGAGCTAGGCACAGCAAAAGGTCAGAAGCTTAGAAAAGTGAGATAGAATCAGTCAGCTTGGAGAGGAGTCTTCACAAGATAGGTGAGTTGAACCAGCCAGCCATAGTCCAGAAAGAACTAGAAAAGGTGAGCTTATTCAGCAGTAAGTCTCAGAGGCTTGAAAGCATTCTAGACCTAGATAAAATTGTACGGTGGCTAGAAGCTTCCAGGTCTAGGCCTAGGTTAGCAGATGGAGGCAGTAAGCTTCAGAAACAACAGACAATATAAAAGATACTTTTACACATATATATTTGTATTTATATGCAGTCATGCACTGCCCAATGACATCTTGATCAATGCTGGACCATATATGTTTTTATTTTTGTTTTATTTTGTTTTTACATCTGAATTGGAACATTACCTCCTAGAGTGATGAACAAGTCTCAAAAGATTCAAAATGCTAACAAAACTCATAACATTCAGAAAGCTGATGAAACACAAGATTCAAGAAGCACAGAAAGTTAAAAGACTCGAGAGGCCACTCCTCGACCTTGCAGAGGCAGTAAACAGTTGTTGTGGGAGGAGAGTCTTCTATGAAGTTATCAGTAGGTTTAGTAGGGAGCTCCTGGGATGTAGCTCATGGGTTATCCCCCATGCTGGCATGAAAATTTTGATGATGCAGCTGATTTGTTTCTCTTTTAAAATGGAAAACAAATAGATTTATTTTCATAGATTCTTTGCTCATACAATTTGTCCTGATTATAGCCCCCCCGACTCCTCTCAGTTGCTTCCTATCTCCCCTCCCCTCCTGGATTCACTCCCTTTCTGTCTCTCGTTAGAAAAGAACAGATTTTGGCTAAATTGGTATTGATCATTGTATATTAATGCAAAATTAAGATTGTATAGGGCTACATCGGTATTGATCTTTGTATATTGATACAAAATTAAGATTATATTTGGCCACAATGGTATTGACCCTTGTATATTAATGTAAAATTAAGATTGTATTGGGCTACATCGGTATTGATCTTTGTATATTGATACAAAATTAAGATTATATTTGGCCACATTGGTATTGATCTTTGTATATTGATACAAAATTAAGGGTAACGCTTCTTAAAGGTATTGTTCGTAGTAATACTTAAAAATGAAATGTCAAGTTTTGACCTCTCGCTACCAACCGACATAAACTGTTTAGGATAATTAAGAAACGGAAACTAATAGTCATGAAAACATGTCATTTTGTTAGTTACTATGACAGTCTATCACAGTTATTTTCTAAGCTACTCAGAAATCAAGTTACTAAGAGACAAGCAATATTTGCTTATCTAAATATAAGAGATAGATAGGGCATCTTCAAAAACCTCAAGAGATCTGCAGAATATGGCATTCAAAGATGTTTTCTTAACTTAAGATTTTTTGATATCGAGACATGTCAGCTCCTGACAGCACCCCCTATATTACTCCAAGTAGAAGATGAGCATCGAAGAATCTCCAGTGGGAGATGATTAAATTGGTGGTAAGCCATTCTCTTGGCAAGAAAAACCACTTGCTTCAACTGTAGACAGACTTCTGTCCAAAAGGACAAAACTTGGAAGCAGGTAAGTCAACAGCCTAGCTCTGCCAAGACAGGGTAGGTAAGTCCTTCATAATTCCTGCTCTACAACCAATGTCTGTCAGAGAAATGGGGCCAAATGGCTGAAGATTGATGCTGTAATGTATGGAGAGAAAATGGGAACTGTCCAGGCAGCCACTGGTATGTCATTTTTTAGTTTTGGAAGCTGCAGGCCCTGCACTTCCTATATAATCAGATATATTTATCCCTCTCAGGTCTCTGAGGTGGTTGAAGAATAGATAGCTAGAGTCTCATAGTTAAATTTTGAGTTGTTTAGGAATCAAGAGGGTGTTCTGGATCTAAGAAGATATTTTTAAAATTATGAGGCAAGTTAGTATGAAAGCTGAGTTAGATATAGAACTTTAAACTCATGGAGATGGTTAGATAGTAGAATGTTAAAGTCAGGTGCCAAATACATATGGACTGGACATTGGGAATGTATGCTAAGCCATATAACTCTTATAATCGTGGCCTATTTATTTCTGTTGTTTTGTATTGTATTTATAGTTATAAGAAAAAGAACCATTATTTGGACTGAAAGGGAGAGCTGTTGAGGGGGAAAAATAAATACCTTAAACTAAAAAAAAAAAAAAAAAAGAAGGGAAGAGGATGGGGGGGTTGGGGGGGAGGAGGGTGGAAGGGTGGGACTGGAGGGGGGAGTAGGGAGGGGATTGTGATTGAGATGTAACTTGAAGAAATAAAAGTAAATTATTAAAAAAAAGAAAAGAACAGATTTCTAGTAGATAAAAACCAAAGATGACAAAATAAAAAATACAATAAGATGAAGCAAAAACTTTCACATTGAAGTTGGATGTGGCAACCACACAGGAAGAAGAGTCCCCAAGAGCAGGCAAAAGACTAACAGACTCACTCATTCTCACAATCACGAGTCCCATAAAAATACTACACTAATAACTATAACATATATAGAGGACATAGTGTAGATTTATGTAGGCCCTGTGTTTGATGTTTCAGTCTGTGAGCTCATATGTGCTGGGCTTAGTTGATTCAGAAGGCCATATTCTCCCGATGATGTCATCCATCCCCTGGCTCTTATAATCTTTCTGCCTTCTCTTCAGCAGGAATCCCTGAGTTCTGAGAGGAGGGATTTAATAGAAATCTCCAGCTTAGACTCTTTCTCCTCATGACTGACTGTGGATCTCTGCATTAGTTCCCATCAGATGAAGCTGATTTGTAAGGCACTGGTAGAACACCAATAAACTCCTTTGTTCACAAGCTAGACTTCAGTGGAGTCATACATTTTGTATGTTATTGGTGCCCTCTCTGGGGATAAATGGACATGTTTTTCATAGCTCCCAAAGAAAATTTTATATATTTACATATATATTTACATATATATTATGTAATATATATAGTTGTATATTTTATAATAAGTAGTCTCTTAGTAGAAAATTCTTATCTCTTTGTGACATCATAGCTGCACAAGCAAGCTTTTGATCAGCTGAAATTCAACTTAAAAAAACCCTGATTTTAGGATTCCTAAGTTATTCCATGTCTTTAATCATATTTGTTAATAAACATAACAATAAGAGATTAAAGACCATGGAAGAAGGACAGGCCTACTGTGTATTAAACCCACAATTACACTCAGTAGCAGAGGTACCTTGCAACTGTTTCAGAGCAGTAGAAGAGAAGGATCATGGGTAGAATTCTCATTTGAGCCGATTTCAGGACATGAATATTTTTGCAAAGTCTTTATGAAGTTGAAATTTTATGAAATTCTGGCAAGTTTTAGCATAGTTCAGTAACATCTTAAAAATTTCCTTGCTTGCCTTCATTTTAGTCTCTCTCTAATATGCAATTGTATTCAGATAAATGCCATTTGTTCAACATTGTTCCTTTACTTCCCTCGCCCAGTCACTGTAGAAACCACAACAGTGTCAATGACGCATCAGAGCAGCCAACTCCTCACATTGATTTATAAGTTGTTCCACTGGATGACCCTTGAACTGGTGTGCTTTGTCTATGGATCTTCTGGTAAAGCTACAGAAAGAAAACTCCAAGGAGAGTATTCTGTGATAACACAATACAAACCCACAGGGAAAGAGTAGTTTAAGTCAGCTTGATCAGTAGAGCCTTCTGAGCTCAACGCATCTTGTCATGTAGCTGAAAATACAAATTAATAAATATTTATATGGGAGACAAGCATGCCTTTCAAGGTTTCTGTGGTTTTACAACATGATAGCGTCTGAGAGGGTTTTTTTGATGGTGTCAAAAACTGACCTTAAGTAGATAGACTCTTTGCTGTTACTCTGTTGATGTTGCAAATTTTGTTTCTATTAAGATTAAAACTTACATTCATGGAACTTAATGTGCATATCAAGAAAATGCCCTGGTAAGTCTTTGTGCTAAGATAGCTAGTAATGGATGTAGTAAGATACACGGTTTGAATAAACTTCATAAGACTGATTCAGATGAAGTGACCCATAATCTTTTATTCACTGAACAGTGATATGTACTGAATTAGGAAAAATGACTACATCTCAGATGCAAAGTTAATACTAATAAGGGTCTTTAAAATCACTTCATTAAAAGCTCTTGACAGCTCATCAAATTATGAAGACATATTGGCAGAGTAATTGTGGAAAAGTTTAAAAATGTTTCATAACTATCATCTGATTAGTCAGACTCAGAATCTTGGAAAAACCTTTAAGATTTTAGGTAGTGCCTATCTACCACCTGGCAGTGAATTTGAACATCCATTTCATCCTATTCATGTTTCCCTCAGTGGATTATTAGCAGGCTCTTTTCATTTCTGTGTCTGTTTTCAGGATGGATTGAGGCCATTCTATGCTAGGTGGCTAATTCTGTAAGCAAGCATAATTTTAGAAAAACATTTTATTGATGGGGATTCCTGAAGAAATTTCCAGCATGCGAGAGAGAGAAGCCATTTTCCCGGACAAATTATAAACTGGTTCAATAGGTGTGAAGGATACAGTGGTATCAGTTATAAACTGATAGGTGTGAAGGATACAGTGGTATCAGTTATAAACTGATAGGTGTGAAGGATACAGTGGTATCAGTTATAAGCTGATAGGTGTGAAGGATACAGTGGCATCATCATGAACATGGTCTTTGCCATCTTTAATCTCCGGAAAAATTGAAAGGAAAATAATATTTTAAGAATAAAACCAGCAAAATCAATGGAATAAATTGATCTCCCAAGTTTTGCATTGGTTTTAATAGCAGTTGGGTCTATCCTCCATTAAATGACAAGCTGATGCTTTATGAGATTATAACTGAAGAACATTGCAGCTAATGATGAAAAATTCTGTATCTTCTATACTTGTAATTTGTGATACTATAAGGTCAAGATTAATTATCCCAATGCATATTTATATCAAATAAAAGGAACTTTCATGACCCACCAAGTGAGGATCAGATCTCTATGACCTGGATCCTCAAGACTTCGTGTTATAGAAGAATGTTCTTACAAAAGAACACTGCCTTTGATATAGGACACCATGCCAAGTTTTCCTCCTCATTTATAAGGTTCAATAAAGCATCAGAACCTGGAGCCTTGGGTCTAATACTTTCAACTCCAGGGGAACCCTCCAGTCTTTTGGAACTGCATCCCAGTGGGGATCTTAATTTACAGCTGACCATGGAGATCATGCCTCTGAATCAGATGACATCCTGAATACAGCTTTCCCGAGGTCACAGGTCAAGGTTCTCTTCTTCTCGTCATGAAACCCCTGCTCTTTGATCTCTCCTGTTTCTCCCTCTCTATTCTGTATGACCCGATAATGAGAAATTAGAATCTTCCATTCAAAATGGTCTGTAGAGAATTTAACTTAGTATTGAGCTAGCCAGACTAAATTCAGGTCTTTCTATGATGTTAGAGACTTTTTGGTGTGCATTGTGACTGAATATACCATAATCCTAAGTATGATCATCTATTTTCAACCTTACAGCTGGTCCTGCCTTTGGAGTTAAGTTTTCAACTATAGCTCAAAGAATGGACAATGGAAGGTTGAGGAAGATTGGAGATTTTGATGGTGCTGCTGTCATTCTACAACCAGTTGCAAGATTTGTATTAATCCACACTCTAAATCTACATTCTATATCAAAAGAACCTGACCAGCAAGTGTTAACCCTGCGGTTTGCCTAAAGTGTATTAAGTCCCTTTTCCCATGGGCTGAGGTTGAGTACAAGTGAAATGATGAGCAGAGATTTCTTTTCGATCTTAATTACTAAGTAGTAGCTAAGTTCTTCATCTAAGCCGATAGCTGCCTGATGAAAACCTAGGTTCCCCTCCTCAAATAGCCTTAGAAGGATTATACTGTACTATAGAGCCAAGACAGTAGGAGTTGGTATATTCACATCTCTTCCTAGTGTCCCTAGATAAACACCTCTCATATGGTAAAAATGTAGCTGCAAGGGTGAACAGGTAACTTGCTTAAACTAGATTGGGTCCGCTTCTGATATATCTCTGGATTTGTTTGATTTATACTGGTTTTGATCATGGGAACTTGGCTAAGCAACATACACAGTTCTTTTGTATCACCATCCTGATAAACATCACTGTAATTTCCCCAGTGTATTGTATTGTCTCGGGAATCTTAATTGTATGTTCACAGCCACCAACGGCACACCAGATGGCTTCGCTGCGATTAAGGAGACAAATGACAAATGAGAGAACAAGGAAAAAAGGATCTTTCCTCAATGATCTAGATGTTGGGACTTACATGGTTGTGCTGAGACAAACAAGCCAACCACAATAGTCACAAGGAATATTGCTTACCTATAAGCTTTTTCCAGTCTCTCCTAAAAAGGAGACTGCCCAAAAGGTTCAGATAATTAAAGACAGCAGAAGAGTAAGGGAATGAGGGAACATTATTGATAGAGATAGAGAGATAGAGATTAGATAGATAGATAGATAGATAGATAGATAGATAGATAGATAGATAGAGAATCAACCTTTTTCTGACTTTAGTCATTCAAGTGTGTTTCATCTTTTCCAGGCTGCTGCAACAAAGCATTTGACTCTACTCTCCACCAGAGTAAGACCTGGTTCAAGATTTTACTTTCACTTGTTGGTTTTCTTTGTTAATAGTATTTAAAGTCAATTAATGAACTTTGGAATCTCTTTCTTCCTGTATCATTTTTCATGTAGCATCTTAGTCATGGTGCAGCAGAAGGTAGAAACTATGCTAGTAATTTGAACCAAATTTAGGAAGACCAGTCCTTTAATCTGGAGTTTGAAGAGAACACTAAGAACCAGAAGTTCTGCTCCATGTACCCCTATTTACCAATGAACAGTGGGCATTGCTGAAGAGATCCAGTGGCCTCAGATAGAACCACTGGAGGGTTCAGATGACTGGAGCTCAATGGAGGGTTCAGATGACTGGAAGATGATGGGCAGGATTGCTCAGTACCAGCCACAAAAGCCACTAGAGATCACTGGTCTACAGGCAGTAACCACCAAGAGGTAGAGAAACTTCTTGGAAAGCAAATGCCCTGGTGTTCTGCTGCTGGTTCTGTGGTAAGTATGGAGCAAAGCTTACCGTAATCGGGGTGGGGGGAGCACCCTTCCCTTCTGTGGCTTGGCAGCTGGTTAAGAAGAAACAGAATCTGAAGTCAAAGACTGATATATTCAGTCAAACATAAACAATGGAGTATAAGGTAGAATAATCAGTGGGAAGTGAAGAATACGTTATCTGGCTTAAGATGTAGTTGGATGCTGAACTTTGGAACATGGCTTTTATGTCTGTAATTTTGCTATCCTCATTATTATTATTATTTGCTAATGATCATATGTTGTATAGAGAAAATTCTGGAAGGTACATAACAAAAAATGGTGTTTTCTTCAGTGGGGTAGTTTGGAAAGTGTTTTCTTTTTCTTTTACTCCTAGTAGTTTAAGTTCTTTCTTACAGGCATGCATTTTTTAAAAAATAATTAGAAATACAATAATAGTTTCAGTGCTGAAAAATGCAGTGTAATTGACTTTGAATACTGTCACTGCACATCTGTTTAGATACTCAGACATTTCTGTGACCTAGCCTTTCAGCCTTCTTGTAAGGACCAGCAGCTGGTAACTGGATCATGGGGTCCCATCAACACCATATGGATGCTCTTTCACAGCCTGGTTTTCTGATCATGTGCATGGGTCAAAGGGAAAACTTTCTTCCTCTTGGAGCACCATTCCCAGGCATTCGTGGTGTGAGAATCTGCAGAGAAAGGCTGACCTGACTCACATTTTCTCAGTCTCAGGGCTCACAGACAGCAGGAGCTGAGGGAATGTTTGTATCTGTTTGGTTCCAGTCCTGGTGCGAGGCTTGCTGTCTGAGAAATGAGCAGTGGGAAAAGCAAGGACACCCCTCGTCTGTCTGCCAGTAGATCCATGGGGCTGGACAGTGGAAAAATCTGTCTCTGAAGTGTGAGCACTTTTGATGTTTCTCCTTTTATTGAAAATAAGTTTTTTTTCCTCACATTAATATATCTTGATTAGTTTTCTCTCTCCTCCCCTCCTCTCCCATTCGGATCTACCCCCTTTCTGTTTATCATTAGAAAACAGTGTTCTATGGGATAAGAATAAAATATGGTAACACAAAACAAAAACAAACACATCAGAATAGGACAAAATAAACAAATAGAGAAAAAGAGGCCAAGAAAAGGCAATAGAAACAGAGATTCACTTGTACACTCAGGAATCCCATAAAAACACTGAGCTGAAAGCTATAATATGTATGCAAAGGACCTGTAGGATAAAAAGAGAGAAGAAAGATATATAAATAAAATAAAATATAATAAGATAAAATAAGATAAAGTCTTATTAAAATACAAGAAAGAATAAAAAAGAAAAAAAGAAAAGAAGAAAGTCTTGACAAAACATACAATAAGAAGCATCTGAAGATATCATTTGAGTTTGAATGTGTTTCTTGGTGGCCATCTACTGCTGGGCATATGACCTATACTTAAAAGTAGTTTGTTTCTGCAGTAACAAGACACCCTTGGAGAAAACGAAATTTTTATGTGTAGGTAGTTTTCAATTGGAGATAACTTCCCAGTTAGGGATGGGGCCATGTGTCTACTTCTCCTTTCAGCTCTAGAAAGCCATCTGATACAGACCTGTGTAGGCCCTGTGCCTGCTGCCTCAGTGTCTGTGAGTTCCTATGTGCATTAATCTTATTGATTTAGAAGACCTTTGTGTCCTTAACCCCCTCTGGCTTTATGCTCTTTCTGACTCTTATTCTACAGGGTTCTCTGAGCCCTGAGGTGGAGGATTTGATGGAGACATCCCATTTAGGGCTGGGTGTTCCAAAGTCTCTCACTTTCTGCATAATGTCTGACTGTGCATCTCTGTATTTGTGTCTCTCTGCTTCAGGAGGAGGCTTCTCTAAAGATGGATGAGCAAGGCACTGATCTATGGGATAGCAGAATATCACTAGGTGTTATTTTACTGCTACTTCGCTAGTTTGTTTATCTGTTTTTGAACAGTGGTATTCGGTTTTACCGTTGGCTGTCTGATCTCAGGATCTTGATTACAAGATTCTGTTACAGGTTACAAGCAGTATCAGGTATCAGTTCTAACTCATAAAGTGACCTTAAGTCAAATCAGATATTTGTTGGTGACTCCAACAAACTTTGCGCCACCATTGCACTAGCATATCTTGAAGACAGAACACAATTGTAGATCCAAGGATTTGTGGCTGAGTTGGTGTTTACATTTCTCCTTTGGTATCATGTGGAGTACCTTCCTATACTACAGACTCCAGAATGTTGGGGTGAAGGCTCTATATTTAGTGAGCTGTGTAGGTGTTGTTTTCAGCAATACTGACTTGCTGTCAGTTTGTGGTGAGCAACCTATAGTCTTGGCAATAGCATGGGTTGTTTGGGGGTTCCTGTGGGACCTCTCTGGCCAACAACTCAATTATATGAACCCTAATCCTAATACTGGAAGATTCATTTGATGATAAGAGATGTATAGTTGGGACTCTGTCTTCCCATAATTTGGCTATTTTGTTTAGATCACTATGGTCATTTGAATAAGAACAGCCCCTATAGGCTCATATATTTGAATGCTTAGTCACAAAGGACTTTTCAATTGATTACAAGAATTAGTAAGTGTAGCTTTGTTAGAGGAAGTGTGCCACTGGAGATGGGCTTTGAGGTTTCATAAGCCCATGCCTGGTCCAGGCTCTCTCTCTCTCTCTCTCTCTTTTCCTATTATTCAGGATATAGCTCTCAGTTACTTCTCTAGTGCCTGACTGCATGCCACTATGCTCCCTGCAATGGTGATAATGGTATAAGTCTCTAAAGCTATAAGCAAACCTCCAATTAAGTGCTTTCTCTTAAAGTAGGTGCCTTGGTCAGGTGTGTCTTCAGAGCAATCAAATAGTGACTAAGATAATTGCTTTCACATTTGTATATATTTTAAGGAAGGTTCTAATGTATTAGATTTCCATATGACCCTTAATTCCAGCTATTTCTCCTGTGTTTTCTCTCTCTTCCCCCTCTTCTTTCCCTTCTCCACTTGATACTCCTATTCCAATCCCCTCATCCATTCACGACTTTCTATTCTATTTCCCTTTCCTAGGAGAACCTATGTGTTTCCCACTAGTATCTTATTCTGTGGTTCTACAGATTGTAGCTTAGTTATCATTGACTTAACAACTAATATCTCCTTTAGGCAAATATATACCATATTTGTTTTTCTGGGTTTGGGTTACCACACTCAAGATCTCTTTTTATTCTAGTTATGTTCATCCATTTGGCTGAGAATTTCATTTTTTAATGACTGAGTAATATCCCATGTGTAAATGTACCAAATGCTCTGTTTTCATTCTTCTGTTGAGAGACATCTAGGTTGTTTCCAGTTTCTAGCTGTTGTGAATCAAGCAGCAATAAAAATGATTGAGCAAATGTCTCTGTGGTAGGATAAACCATTTTTGGGTATGTGCCCAAGAGCAGTATAGCTTGACCTTGAGGTAGATTTATTTCCATCTTCCCAAGGAACCACCACATTGATTTTTGTATGGTGTGTTCAAGTTTGTACTCATCAGGAATGGATAAGTGTTCACCATACTCCACATCCTCACTAGGATGAGGTGTCACTTGCTTTACTGATTTAGTCTTTCTAACAGGTAAGATGGACTTTGAAAGTAGTTTTGACTCACAGTTGCCTATGACTAAGGATGATGAACATTTCTTTAAGCGTTCTCACCTATTTCAAATTTGTCTTTTGAAAATTCTGTTTAGATATATACTGTATTTTTATTAGATTATTTGTTTTCTTGATATTGAGTTTTTTTTGAGTTCTTTATATATTTTGGATATTATCCCACTATCAGATGTGATGTTGGTATGAATCTTTTTCACATTCTGTAGGCTGCTTCTTTGTCCCAATGATGGTGTCCTTTGCTATGCAGAAGTTATAAGTTTCCTGAGGTCCCATTTATTGTTAATCTTCTTTGTTTGTTTGTTTTTTGAGACAGGGTTTCTCTGTGTAACAGAGTCCTGGATGTCCTTGACTGAGCTTGGTAGAATAGGCTGGCCTCAAACTCACAGAGATCTGTCTCTGCCTCCCGAGTGCTGTTAGTTGTTAATCTTAATTCCTGTTCTAGTCAGAAAGTTTTTTCCTGTGTCAATGAGTTGAAAGCTATTCCTTACTTTCTCTTCTATTAGGTTCAGTGTATGTGGTTTTATATTGAGATCTCTAATCCATTTGGAGTTAAGATTTGTGCAGGGTTATAAGTTTGAATGTATTTAGATTCTTCTCCATGTAACTGTCCAGTTTGAATAATATTATTTGTTGAAGGTGTTCTTTTTGTTTTCCCAGTGTGTATTTCTGCCTTCTTCATCAAAAATCAGATGTCCATAAGTATGTAGATTTATATCTTGGTTTTCATTTTATTCCATTGATCAATGTGTATGCTTTTGTGTCAATACCATGTTCTTTTTTTAATAATTTATTTTTTATTTCTTCAAGTTACATCTCAATCACAATCCCCTCCCTACTCCCCCCTCCAGTCCCACCCTTCCACCCTCCTCCCCCTCAGCCCCATCATCCTCTTCCCTTCTTTTTTTTTTTTTTTTTTAGTTTAAGGTATTTATTTTTCCCCCCAACTGCTCTCCCTTTCAGTCCAAATAATGGTTCTTTTTCTTATAACTATAAATACAATACAAAACAACAGAAGTAAATAGGCCACGATTATAAGAGTTATATGGCTTAGCATACATTCCCAATGTCCAGTCCATATGTATTTGGCACCTGACTTTAACATTCTACTATCTAACCATCTCCATGAGTTTAAAGTTCTATATCTAACTCAGCTTTCATACTAACTTGCCTCATAATTTTAAAAATATCTTCTTAGATCCAGAACACCCTCTTGATTCCTAAACAACTCAAAATTTAACTATGACACTCTAGGTATCTATTCTTCAACCACCTCAGAGACCTGAGAGGGATAAATATATCTGATTATATAGGAAGTGCAGGGCCTGCAGCTTCCAAAACTAAAAAATGACATACCAGTGGCTGCCTGGACAGTTCCCATTTTCTCTCCATACATTACAGCATCAATCTTCAGCCATTTGGCACGCCTTTAATCCCAGCACTTGGGAGGCAGAGGCAGGCGGATCTTTGCGAGTTCGAGGCCAGCCTGGTCTACAAAGTGAGTCCAGGACAGCCAGGGCTACACAGAGAAACCCTGTCCCGAAAAACCAAAAAAAAAAAAAAAAGAATACCATGTTCTTTTTATTGCTACATCTTTGTGGATTGTTTTTAGTTATCCTGGTTGTGTGTGTGTGTGTGTGTGTGTGTGTGTGTGTGTGTGTGTGTGTGTGTGATTCCTCATACAGCTGAAAATTATCCTTTCAAGATCTGTGAAGAATTATATTGGAATTTTGATGTGGGTTGAATCTGTAGATTGCTTTAGGTAGAATGGTCATTTTTATCAGATTAGTCCTAACAGTCTATGAACATGGGAGATCTTTCCATATTCTGATATCTTAGTTTCTTTACTTAGTGTCTTAAAGTTTTTATCATACAAGTCTTTCACTTGCTTAGTTATAGTTACCCCAAGATAGTTTATATTCTTTGAGGCTAGTGAGAAAGGTACTATTTCCCTGATTTCTTTCACAGTCCATTTGCTGTTTGTATATATGAGGGCTACTGATTTTTGTGAGTTAATTTTGTATCCAGCTACTTTGATGAAAATGTTTGTCAGCTGTAGGAGTTTCCCAGTGGCATTGTTGGGGTAATTTGTGTGTAGTATCAAAGCATACTTTGACTTCTTCCTGCCCAATTTGTATCCCCATTGTCTCTTAAGTTGTCTTATTGTGCTAACCAAAACTTTAGGTCCTCTATAGCATAGGTGTAGAGAGAGACTTGAACAATCTTGCCTTCTCTTGATTTTAGTCGAATTGCTGTAAGTTTCTCTCTATTAAGCTGATGCTAGCAATAGGCTTGCTGGAAACTGCCTTTATGATGTTAAGGCATGTCTTTGTATCCCTAATTTCTCCAGGATTATTATCATGAAGGGGTGTTAGATGTTGTCAAAGGCCTTTTCTATATGTAATTAATTAAGTAATTAATTAAGGAATGTCTTATTTTTATCCCCTTACTGTGATTGAAATCCTTGTTGGGATGGCATCTGTGGTCTCTTAGATTCTGTAAAATATCTGCCCAGACTCTTCCGTCTTTTAGAGTCTTTACTGAAAAATTAGGTGTTATTCTAATAGATATTCCTTTACATGTTACTTGATATTTTCCCTTGCAGCTTTTAATACTGTTTTATTTCATATGTTTAGTGTTAATTTTTATATGCTAAGGGGAATTTCTTTTCTGGCCCAGTCTATTTGTTGTTCTGTATGCTATTTGTAACTTGATAGGTATCTCCTTTATTTGTTTGTTTGTTTGTTTGTTTGTTTGTTTGTTTGTTTATTTTGGTTAGGGAAGTATTATTCTATGATTTTGTTGAAAATATTTTCTGAGCCTCTGACCAGGACTTTTTGTATTCTTATTATTCTTAGTTTTTTTTTTTTTCATAGTATCCCAGATTTTCTGGATATTTATATTAGCATTTTTTCAATTGAACATTTTCTTTGACCATTTCTTCCACCATTTCTTCTTTAATGCCTGAGATTCTTTCACCTCTTCTTTTCTATTTGTAATTTTTGCCTCTGAAGTATATGTTCAAATTACTAACATTTTCATTTCCAGATTTCCCTTATTTGGGGTTTTTGTTGTTTTTATTTCTACTTCCAGTTCATGAACTGTTTTATTTATTCTCTTCCACTGTTTTTGTTTTCATAAATTTTTTAATGGGATTTATTAATTTCCTCTTTGAATTAAAGACCTTTATCATATTCATAATGACTATTCTAAGGTATTTATTTGTTTATTTGTTTTCTTTATTTTTTATTTCTTCAAGTTACATCTCAATCGCAATCCCTTCCCTACTCCCCCCTCCAGTCCCACCCTCCCATCCTCAACCCCCCATCATCTTCCCCCCCTTTTTTTAAGTTTAAGGTATATCTTTTCCCCCAACAGCTCCCCCTTTCAGTCCAACAAATGGCTCTTTCTCTTATAATAATAAATACAATACAAAACAACAGAGGTAATTAGGCCACAGTTATGAGGGTTATATGGTTTAGCATACATTCCCAATGTCCAGTCCATATGTATTTGGCACCTGACTTTAACATTCTACTATCTAACCATCTCCATGAGTTTAAAGTTTTATATCTAACTTAACTTTCGTACTAACTTGCAACACAATTTTTAAAAAATCTTCTTAGATCCATAACACTCTCTTGATTCCTAAACAACTCAAAATTTAATTATGAGACTCTAGCTATCTATTCTTCAACCACCTCAGAGACCTAAGAGGGATAAATATATCTGATTTTATAGGAAGTACAGGGCCTGCAGCTTCCAAAACTAAGAAATGACATACCAGTGGCTGCCTGGAAAGTTCCCATTTTGTCTCCATACATTACAGCATCAATCTTCAGTCATTTGGCCCCGTTTCTCTGACAGACATTGATTGTAGAGCAGGGGTTATGAAGGACTTGCCTACCCTGTCTTGGCAGAGCTAGGCTGTCGACTTACCTACTTCCAAGTTTTGTCCTTTTTGGACAGCATTCTGTCTACAGTTGGAGCAAGGGGTTTTTCCTGCCAAGAGGTAGGCTTGTGACTAATTCAGTCATCTCCCACTGGAGATTCTTTGATGCTCATCTTCTACTTGGGGTAGAATAAGGGGTGCTGTCAGGAGTTGATATGTCTCGATATAAAAAAAATCTAAAGTTACGAAAACATCTTTGAATGCCATATTCTGCAGATCTCTTGAGGTTTTTGAAGAGGCCCTATCTATCTCTTATATTAGGATAAGCAGATGTTGCTTGTTAAGGTCTTTTTTTAAAGGCCTTTGTCTTGTGCTTCAGCTATATTACAGTACTCAAGGCCTACTCTGGTAGGGTTCCTGGGCTCTAGTTTCTGTTACTGATTATGTTTTTACACTGGTATATGGCTATCTGTGTTTTGGAAGATTGTAATTCTAGGGGCTAGTATCTAGTATTGTCCTTTGGGGGTGGGTGTTTTTGTTCATTGGTTTCTGTTGCCTTCTCTTGTTCTTAGGAGAATGTGGTGGCTATGTGTGTTGCATGGTAGGAAATTCTTCTGGGATCCTGCTAGGTTAGAGCACTGGGGGTTCTGTGTGAAATGTGTTTCTAGGTATTTGGACCTTAATAATAAGGATGGGATAGAAGGTGGCATGGTGGGAGCCACAGGAAGGAGGAAAGCAGTGTGTTCCAATAGGATCTACTTAATGCCTTGGGAATGAGGGCAGAGAGTGACTAGGGGCCATAATAGGAAGTCTACTTCAGGGCTGTGGATAATACTGGGGGATTGGATATGGAGGAGAGAAGAAAAGCTAAGATCTGAAGCTAATCTACCTACTTCCCTGGCCTGAGAGGCCTGGGGTTCCTATGGAGTACCAGATGGAGTGGGGGCCAGGATAAAGCAATAATAGGAAGGAAGATTGGAAAAGGAGGTCTAAGTGATTGAACCTGGGGTAGGGAGGGAGTGGAGGTCACACCATGTGGTCTGCCAAAGAGCTGAGGATAAGACTGGGGCACTATATTTAGAGGAGAGGAGGGAGAGGTGAAGTTTTACAGTTAGTCCACCTGCACCCCTGACCCCCTACATGCCTCTGGACTGACCTGTGGGTTCCCAGTAAATGACTGCTAGAGTTGGGGGTTGAGATAAAGCAATAAGCAGAGGTTGGGGAGTTGGAGAAGAAGGTCTACTTGATCTATTGGAGATGGGGGTCAGAGAGAAGGGGAGACCATAGCAAGTGTTCTGCTAAAGAGCTGGGGTTGGGGGAATTGGGTTTGGAGGACAGGAGGGGAGGAGGAAAGATCTGCAATTAACTTCCCTGATTCCCTGACTGGCCTGGCCTGTGGTTTCCCAGCAAATGACTATGAGCATTGTTTAAACTCCTGACATAAGGATTAAGTGTAAAAGGGTTAATGATCCAACAGGAATTCTCCAGATTCTAGAGTGAAATTCCTTTTCGTGACAAGTTACAATAAAAATTCAAAATCGTATGAGACAAGCTTTGTTTCTATGACACTTTAGTCCCTTCCCAGAGCTGGATGTTGGAAAGACAGGCTGCATGTGTGTGAACACTGACAACCATTGGTCCTGGGCCATGTTGTGTGCCTTGCTAGGTAAGCATGAAACTCCAATGCCTTTGAGATTACAGGGTTGCTGGTGAAGTATGCCTTATTTCTTCCTTAGATAAACTACTTGTGACATTCAGGGAAGGGGCAACCAGCTCTGCTAGTGGTGGCAGGAAGGCAGATCACAGTGGGGAAGACAACAGAGACCACAATGTCTGCAGTTACAAAATAGAAGCTTTAGCTAATATGAGTAAGTAATAACTGTCATTTGAAGACAGCATGGTGTGGCCTTCAGCCTTTTGTTTCTTCCTTGGTCCTGCAAATTGTCCTTTCCTGGATGGGTCCTTATAACTACAGTGGTATCATTGGTGGGTAAGATTGGCCTTTAGCCTGCCCATCAGTCTTTGTTCTGAGAGCATTTTGCAAAAAAAAAGAAAGAGGAAAGGATGAAAAGCTCTTAAAGAGAGCAACTGCCTTTTCTGACGTCTTTTTGTTGTGTTCAGCTTCTTTTCAAGTAGGGGTCATACTGACCACAGGTTACTGTCAGACACAGGAAGAAAGCAGAGGATTAATAGGCATCACATGCTTATTTTAGAGCAGAAACCCTGTGAGTCAGATGACTTCAGAGAGGGCTGTTCCTATTCCTCTGCAGTTCTCAAACACAACAGTTACCCATCACTTTTACACAAACTAGGAAATGTACTGAGGTTTGCAAACTCAGCTAGGCTTGGCATTTGGAGTGTGACTTACATGCCACATTTCTTATGGAAGATTAGTTACTGACACTAACGTAGGGTGACATTAATATTGATCATCAAATGGCAAGTTCTAGAATCACCCTAGCCTGTGAGGGAGTATTTAAATTGGGTTAAGCAAGGTATGGATACCTATCTGGCATGCGGGTGGGACCATTCTATGGGCTAATGTACTGGACTGAATAAAAAGAAGAAAAATGAAGTGAGCACAGGCATTGATTGCTCTCTGCTTTTTGACAGTGGATGCAATATGACCAGCTTTCTTGTGTTCCTACTGCTGGGTCTTTTCTACCATCTTTGGCTCTATGTCTTAGAATTGTGCACTATCTTTAAGTTGCCTTTGTCAGGTAGTGCTACTGGGAGCCCACCAGAGATGAGCACTCAGATACAGTTTATAGCCAGTTGTAAGTCTTTATTCCAGCTGGGTGGGACAGCACCTAGGTGTTCAGGGACCTAGGTGTGGCCCTGGTTGTCCAGAACATGCGGTTTATGAAGGCAGAAACCACATCCTAGAATCTTGCTCAAAAGCATCAGGGGTGGGGGATGGGTGTTTTGCAGAAGCTAGCAGTTTAACAGAAGCTAAGATAAGCAATTAGCTGTAGGAGGTTCTGTTCAAATGGATAAATTATCTGGGATTTCTGACATTGGGTTTCTAGAGTAGAGTTGGGCAATTTTTGATGGGATTTTCCATCAAGGAGATCAAATCCTAGTTAAATTGAAATGGCCTTAGCAAAAAAACATGAAGAAAACTTTATATTGTCTTATCCCGTCATAGTATTATGTCACAACCAGAGAGAAGTAGCTATACAGGTGGGAAGATGGACAGAGCTTGAGGAAATAGTCTTTAATGTAGACTTTGGGAGTATGTGTTGGGAGGGGCAGACCTCTCTCTTCAGCAGTTCTCTTCTGCAGAACCTTTCTGTCTGGGATGAGCATGGTGCAGTGCTGACATTTGAGCATTGGAAGCTCTTAGGAGCTCATTTGTGGACACTGAGAGGAGAGGTAAACCTGGAGTAGCCCTTAGGATCAGGGCTTTGGTCCTTGTTTCCAGGATCCCAACAGCATGTTGAAAGGAGGGATCATTTTTCCCGTAAAAAGAGGTCAGTCTTATAGTTACCTTTCCCATCAAAATCTGATGTGTTCAGGGGGGGTTCTAGCTGGATCTCATGTTGAAAGTCTCTTCTGGTCATTTAGAATTTCCCACATGTTCCTTTTCCTTTTCTACAAACAGTAGCCCAAACAAATGACAATTCTAAATGACAATATGTTTTTTTTAGTTTTAGGCACAAAGCTCTTCTCCTTTTTTGCTCCATTGTTGAGACAGAGTAGTACTATGAGATCAATGAAACAGCCACTTTCTGCATTTTATAGATAGATAGATAGATAGATAGATAGATAGATAGATAGATAGATAGATGGAGATTAGCTTAACACCACACAAACAATGCCAAAGCTGAATCTGACTGACTTGTTCAAGCAGTAACACCACCTTACATTCCAACTGTGCTTTATCTTTCACCAACACCTTTACCTTACAACTCCTATGAGAACAATTAATATAGTGGCACATGCCTGCAATCATAGTGCTTGGGTAGCTGAGATGTGGATATGAGAGTTCTAGTCCTTCCTGGGCTACCTGCCTCTCAAGAAAAGGAATATGATGATGATGTGACAGAACTTGTTAGCATGTGTGTGAGATCCAAACTCTTTGGGAGCCCAGGGTTCTCCCTTCTCCTTAATTCACCAATAAAGCAGAGGTGTGTCATTGTGTGTATGTGCTCTGATTGCCTTTCCCAGATGCAATGATGGAAAGTCTAGCAGTAAATTCATCTGTTTGAGGTTGGTGGTCTTAAAGCTGGGAAATGTCCATACCGTAAAGGAGTCAGGATTTTTTATTTTTAACTAAAGATGATATCTGATGTGGCAGTCAGGCAGGACACATCACCAGAATACCCCTGAAGCCTGTGCAGACCCAAGATAAGTAGTGAGAGTTCTGTATCAACAGCATAAAAACTGGGACAGAGCACCAAGCTGTTACATAATAATGGTAATTAAGATTCAAGACTTTTAATATGCTTCAGATATGTGTGTGTGTCTGTCTGTGTGTGTGATTGCTTATATAATATTACCATAAACCTGTGCAATGAAAACTGTGATTGTACCCATTGTATAGGTGAGGACTAGATGGTACTGAGGCGAGGATGCTACAAAACTGCTCAAAGATACTTTATGTCAGAAACAATATTTGCCTGCAAATCTGTCTGCTCCTATGTTTTAACTTATTACTGTAAGGCTTTTTTTCAGGTCTTTCTCAAGGTCTAAGAAGAAACTATCCTTTGGGTATGATACCGTTGTGACTCACCCAGTCTCTATAATATTACCTGTTCTCTAATGACAACTGGTACTGCCCTTACCAAAACCTTCTATCACCTTCCCTAAGTGCTTGGGTGGAGTGATAGAGAGGATTGCAGGTGCTCAACCCACATTGGTACAATCAATCCCATCAACATTTCTTTAGAGTTAGGTTTTATGGTTTGTTTAGTGTAGATAGAGAAATAGTCTTAGCTGCCCACAGACTAAGTTACCAAGTGTTACATCTAACATTTGAACTATCACATCATCCTAGACCTTGGAGAGTAGCAACCGTGACCCAGCATCTTCTTTTAAACTATGATTCCATTGCCCAAGATATGAGGTCAGTTCTCAGTAGATATTCTCAGATGAATGCACAATACAATCCCTCTGAGTTTTGACTCTAACTGCAGGCAGGGCTTGAAATAGGGACTGTAGTTCAGGTATCTGACTTGTTTTATGTGACAAATGACATCTTTACATCTTCACTGAGCCCCTTGGCTCAGTACAACAAACTGGGAATTCTATGCATTTTCACAGACACCTTTCCTTTTTCTTTTTTTTTTTAATTTTTGTTTTATTTCTTTAAAGTTACATCTCAATCACAATCCCCTCCCTACTCCCACCTCCAGTCCCGCTCTCCCACCCTCTTCCCCCTCCCACCCCCCAATCTGCTTCCTTTTTTTTTAAGTTTAATGTGTATCTTTTTCCCCCAACAGCTCCCCCTTTCAGTCCAACAAATGGCTCTTTCTCTTATAACAACAAATACAATACAAAACAACATAAATAATTAGGCCACAATTGTGAAAATTATAAGGCTTAGCATACATATATTATGCTTCTCAGGTCTCTGATGTGGTTGAAGACTATATAGTTATAGTATCATAGTTAAATTTGAGTTGTTTAGGAATTAAGAGGATGTTCTGAATCTAAGAAAATGTTTTTAAGATGGTGATCCAAATAAGGCTGCTATGAACATAGATGAGGAAACTTCCTTATGATTCCATGAGGAGTCATTTGGGTGTATACCCAGAATTGGTATGGCTGGGTCCTGAGGCAAAGCTATTCCAAGTTTTCTAAGATATCGCCAGACTGACCTCCATAGTGGTTGCACAAACCTGCACTCCCACCAGCAATGGAGGAGGGTTCCCCTTTCTCACACCCTTGCCATCATGTGCTGTCATTTGAGCTTTTGATCTTAGCCATTCTGACAGGTGTGACATGGAATCTCAGAGTCGTCTTGAGTTGTATTTCTCTGATGATTAAGGATGTTGAACATTTCTTCAAGTGCCTCTCAGCCAATAGGGATTCCTCCTTTGTGAATTCTCTATTATGTCCCTCAACCGAAAAATGGATTAAAAAACTGTGGTACATCTACACAATGGAATATTACTCAGCTATCAGAAACAATGAAATTATGCAATTTGCAGCCAAATGGATGGAACTATAGAAGCTCATCCTGAGTGAGCTAACCCAGACTCAGAAGGATGCACATGGCATCTATTCACTTATAGTAGGATTTTAGCTGTATAGTGAGGATAACTATATTATAACCAATGCACCAAAGGGAACATGGACATAGACTTTTTTTTTTAGTTTGTTTGTTTGTTTGTTTTAGTTTTCTCTCTCTGGCAATGAGACACTTTTCACTGGTGGTACTGCCTTGTAGGTCCCCAGTGTATGAGGAGGCTCTTGGCCCTCATATGACTTCTGAACTGGGGCGAGGGACTGTTATGTAGGGACACTCCACTCCAGAGGAGTGGGATGGAAGGGTTAGGGGTAGAGGGTGGGAGGGCAGGGCTGGGAAGAGGGGAAAGAGGACAATATGATGGAGATGTAACCTGAAGCAAGAAATAAATAAATTTATTTACAAAAAAAAGATGGTGATGCAAGTTAGGATAGAAGCTGAATTGGATATAGAACTTTAAACTCATAGAGATGGATACACAGTAGAATGTTAAAGTCAGTTGCCAAATACAATGGATCTTTCCTTTTTCTTATTGGAGATTGTGGCAGCAATCAAGAGGGAGTGTTTACTTACTCTGTCCCTGGTTGGTTGGTGTGAGCAATGGTGCATGGCTGGCATTCCTAAAACTGAGGAGAAGGGATACTGAATTCACCTCCTTCTCTGAGTTTGCCAATGAATGTTTGCAGAGCAAGCAGGAGGAGCAGTAACAAATACTTCAAAGCTGGAAAGCAAGTTTTACAGCACACCATGGCCTTACAAATGTTCACATGCCACGGCAAACCTTCTGTGGGAGTGCATTAAGGTGATTCATAAGAATGGGAAGTTCATCCTCATCAGCCTGGCTGGACAGATTACCAGTGGACACGTTATTATGTCTAGTCTCCTTTCTTTCAGCATTATAGCTGGCATTTATTTCTAATATGTCATAGTGAAATAGGTGGGGGAGTTTACCTGTACTACAAGATAGAAACATCTTTACAAAAGAACAGACATCATTTTCTGTGTGCTTATAATAAATAAACCAACCAGGAAAGGAGTATTCTCCTAAAAGGCATCAGAAAGTTTACCCCAGGAAATCAGTATGGCTTGATAGCAAGTTATCACTAGAACACCCGTTCCTATTAGTCTGCTTGTAGCTAGTGCTCAAGGAATGCAGAAGAATCAAGACATTTTGCAGCTGTCAGTGTTAGGGATTAGCATTATAGATTCTAGTATGATATATCATGTTCCTGACTGTGTAGCAACTACTATATATGCAGGAGCTTGTATACAGATGCATATATGTATATGGACATGAATGCTAACTCTTCTCGGTCTTGATCATCACTCTTAGAATCTTGCGGACTGCTATCTTTCAGGAGCTTGTATACAGATGCATATATGTATATGGATGTGAATGCTAACTCTTCTCTGTCTTTGATCATCACTCTCAGAATCTTGCGGTTCATGGTTCTTTTCCTTATTCCTGCTTCACACCTGGTTTAGAATCCCTGATACATGTTGGGGCTACTGTGCAATTTCCTGTGTTCTCAACTGGCTTGCTAAGGAGATCAAGTGTAGAGAATGAACAATGAACAGTGAACCTTGAAAGTATGCAGAAACTGGGAAGCTTTAGGGATCACCCTCTGTGCTACTAATGGGACTATATGGTTAGGTCCATTCTGTATCTATCACATATAGCTATTATTCTTCAGGTCCACTTGTAGCTACGGATAAAGAACAAGGTATGATATTGTGATACTGTTTTCAGTAGTTAGAAGCTAAATTGCCCGTCATGTATGACTAAGGCAATAAATTATGGTTCATCTGCATTGTAGGGTATGATACCACTGAAAATTCACTTACACATGCACATGTTGTTCTGAAACCATTTCCAAGATGTAGTGTAAAGTGACAATGGCAAATCATAAAGCCATGCTTATTGTTAGTTAAATTTTATGTGCAAAAGCAAGCAAATACTTCTTTACCCATTGCTATATACTGAACAGATACAGAAGAATTCTTTAAGAAAGTCATATCACTGCTCTAAAGACACAGACTATGAAGTTTAAATAGTGGAAATGGACTTTTTTGTGTAGTTTTCCAAGTTTAAGGTATCAGTAAGATCAAATTCATTCTGATGCTTCTCTTCATGGCATTCAGATGGCCACTTTTTTTTTTTAACTGTGTCCTGGTGTAGTCTTGCTTCTGTGTACACACTCCCACTATGTCTATGTATCTAATTTCTTTTCAAAATGAAGCCATATTAGGTTAGGACTTACTCCAATGGCTTCATTTTAACTTGACTAGTCCCTCTTTAAAGGCCCCGTATTCAAATATAATCACTGTTACGAAATCAACACACAAATTAGGAGTAAGGATGCAATTCAGTCTATTTTGAGAAGTCATCTTGGGGAGGGGAATGTGAGCCTTGGAGGGGCATGAATGTATTTTTCATTGTACAACTCTGACAAGTGTACAGCAGAACCCTCTGCTAAATTCTTCTTAATCATAAGTGATTTAAAAAGAACATTACTTCCATACCTTTCCATCGTCCCTTCCCACTTGCTCATGACTAGTAGCATGCTCTCATGTTACAGAACCATGGGGTTAGTTGTAAGTTACATCCATGCCCACTGGTGGAATGGCTGCCAAATCATATATGGACCATTTATCACCTTTTCAAGGACCCTTTTTTTCCTTCTTCTTCTGCTTACATTTCTATTTAGAGAGTGGTTATTTGAGACCACATACTTTTTGAGGCTACTTGAAACAATTCTGATTCTAACTCTGGGGTGTATTCTCTTCTTTACCCAGTGGCAATGTGTTTGTTTCCAAGTATAATTAGGACTCTGTTGGAGCACAGACAGCATGAGTATGTGTGAAATTGTCCCTTTTGTTTTGCCAAAGAATAGCATAGAAATGGGAGGCAGAAAGTTTACTATAATTCCCTCTACCTGTGCTATCATTTGGCCAACGATATTTTTATTATATTGGACGATTATTACTTTGGACCTTCACTTCTTCCCACTTGGCTTACTGAGAAGTGCCGCTATCCATTAGTATCTGCCATGATATGTGTTCATGAACATTCATGTGTCTCATGTTTTGTAATGCTTTTACAGTTGGCTAGTGATACTATAACTTGAGATAAATGGGGACAAAGATGTTCACATGGCCCTTACTTTGTGGCAGTGCTGTTTGTGGTTCCCTCTCATTTCCTGAGTATTCATTTCCAGTGGCTGAAGGGCACTGGTTGGGAGCACCTGCTATCCTCTCTGCCCAAGGGATTTCCTCTTGGCATGGGACTCAGGCAGCCAGCTTGCTCTCAAGCTGAAGACATGTTGCCTCTGATCCAGAAGTAGTTATTGATGATGGACAAGGATTATTCAGAACAAGCCTCTTAGCTCTTTAGCTTGAATGGCTTCAGTGAATAGTTTACTTTGGCCATGAGGTTTCTCTGGCAGCAGTGACCTTGGTTGCTCAAACTGGAAATTTCTTCAGGGGCCAAGCCTTTGTTGATTTCCTTCCCTATTTCCCTCCTGCACTTCCTCCTTTAATAGTTTCAAAGAACCACTTTAGAATACCCTGCTTCCATTCACATAATCATCATAAGGGCTTCTTCACGGTTACCAAAACAAAATCTTTTACTACTTTCTGCTATAACATGCCTTTACCCAACATAACAAATAAGTAATAGAAACAACAAATCCCCATTTCATGCTTTGTTTGAAGTTTTTAATTTTCATTCTGAAATGAATAAAAATTCCATATCCTGAAAGGATAAATCTTAGAGATGTGTCTTCAGGGATATATGCTAGAAACCCAAACATAGGCACTTTCCTTTGCTCTATTTTGTTTTTGATAATTTCAGATGTGTAAAGAATGTTTTCATGTGTGTGTAATCACATTCACTCTCTAATACCATCTCTTATCCCTCCCCCACTCTTGCTAGCTTCCTTCTTGTTCCAAACTGTTCATGTTTCTGCCTCCATGTCTTTTTTGATTTGTGCAGGGGTCAACAGCTCTGTGTGATTGCCATATCCAGAAGGTAGTGCGTCATGTCCTCTCCTTCCTCTAGGTCTTACAATCTTTCTACTTCTTTTTCTGTAATTTTCCCCATCTCTAGAGACGGAGATAGAGATGTTCTTTCTAGTGCTCAGTAATCAATCACTTATTCTCAGCTACCAGTTGTGAATCCTGTATTAACCATTACCTTCTGCAAATAAGATTCTCTGTTCTGGACTAAGAGACACAGTGTTTTATGAGTATGAACATCAATATTCAGGAAGTAGTTGAGTGCATGGTCATTAGAAAAAAATCAGTAGTATGTAGAGCCTATGACTCTCCAACCATGAACTTTGACAAAATTTCCAGCACCAGGTACACATTATTTATAATGGAAAAGGTCTACAATGCAATTGGAAAGCAGTTGGTTAACCCCTAAACATCCTTACCACTATTGCATTAGTAGGAATACCTTACCAGGCAGATCACAATTGTAGCACACAGAATCCATATCTGGGAAAGACTATTGGTGCTTCAAGCATTAATATGATAAAAAAAGATACAATCTGCCCTAGAAGGAGCCAATCTATCCACCACTGTGAAGCCCAACTGCAGGAGTATCACACATTATTGTATTTGAGCTGACTTGGACCAATATAAGGGAGATTCTACCCAAAGCCAGATTCTTAGTCCAGCTTTTAGTGACTTAATCCTTCACTGTAAATTTTTTCCGCTCTTTGATTTTGGCTTCCAAGTTAATGCTTTTTAAATGCAGCTTTTGTGATGTGAACTTCTCTTTGAAGGGATATTCAGGGAAAAAAAGGAAAGAAAGAAAATCAGTTTTCCAAGTTTATCTTTCCACAGTGATTTAGGTCCCAGGGAAAGGCTTAAGCTGAAATGTCATTTCTGGTTCTCACTGCTGCTCCTCTTTGTGCTGAAGGTCTCAGTAGAGGGTGTTGCACAGAGAACTCAGCCCCAAGGTTGCCCAGGTGGTCTGGGTCTTATGCCAGATTCAACTTCTCTTGCCTGCTGTGTTCTGTAACTACTGGAAGCTGGTATTTGGTGCAGGGATTAAGCCACCAGCTCTGAGAACAGGCTTACAAATGTCACTTCCTCAGGGGTCATCTGGCACGTGGTGGGGCACAGAAGGGACATCATCTAGGGCTCCACAGGATGCTGCCCAACTGACTATGGGGAAGCTCCTGGCTACATGAATACCAGCTGTGAGGACACAGTTAAGAATTTCTGCAAGTTTTTTAAAACTTCACTCTGGCCACATGTCACAGTGGCCACATATTTGTTTGCTATAGTCCTCATCTGACAATCAGGAGAAAATTCTTCCAGAGAAGATCACTAAGTAGACTCCACTTGGGAAGATGAAATTTAACATGGAGCCAGGGCCCTCTTAGAGAAGACCCTGATGGTGGTTGACTGATGAGGCTCAGAAGCTGGCTGACTCTGCTGGGATATTGGTTTGAGTGAGAAAACCCCCTCCCCGCTGTCCAGAGTCTCAGACACGTTAACACTTGGCCTCAAAATGGTGGCACTGTTGCTTTTTTGGGGCGGTTTAGGAGATATAGACTTTTGAAGACAGTATATCAATGGAGTCAGGCTTTGAGAGTTTAAACACTGGCATTTACAGTTTGCTCTCTCTATTTCCTGCTTGAGGGTTTAGATGCAAACTATCAGCCTCCTCCCCCTGCTATCACGCTGTTTACTGCCATGTCTCCCCACCACCATAGACTCTTATCCCTCTGGTGTCATAAGCCCAAATGGACTCTTTCTTCTGTAAGTCGCCTTGATAACGATGTTTAATCACAGCAACAGAAAAGTAACTGATGCAGTCTTCCTGTCTCACTTTGTCCTTGTCTTTAGATACTCCTTCCATAAAGTGCTTGCTCTACAAGTTTGAAGACATGAGTTTTGATTACCAGCAACCGTATAAAAGCTAGACATAGTGGTATATGCCTATAATCTTGGTGTTGGGTAGGCAGAGGCAGGAAGATCTCTGGGGCTTGCGGGTTGGCCAAGGCAGTCTAACCAAATAATAAGACGGAGTGCAATTAAGACATCTACTGTTGACTTCTTGCATACATATGAATATGGACACACACACACACACAATAAGAATACAAAATTGGAACCCATGATAAAGATGTAAAAGAGCAGTAAGACAAATAAAAATATGCCTCAACAAAGGTATTGAGTATTTTACCATTACCATAAAATACCAGAAACTGGGTTAATTCTAGCTTCATCTTTGTAGATGAGTAGAAATCACATTGAACTTATTGTTCAATAAAACCTTGAATACCACAAAGGGACAGAATAAACCAGAAATCAAATGGGCCTGTTGCAGAGAGAACAGGTGCTCTGTTTTGAGATCTCATCACAGTGACTGTGACAGTTTATATTATATTAAAGAATGTCTAGTGTCAAGGACACAGGCCCCATCAGTTTTCTAGTGGTTTTTGGTAAATCACCACCCTCAGTTTGCCTATCCAGTAGATTGGGCTAATAATATTTCTTATCAGGTGTGTGTGAGGACTGAATGAGATGGCATTTTTTAAAGTACTTACAACAATGTTTGAAATAAAAGTATTTTATAATATCAATTAATACTGACTGGCTCCTACCTGTTATATCTCTTGTTTCAATTAATTCCTACAACTCTGAGAAACTGTTAGGTTGTGTCCACATCTCTAATGGACTGTGTAACGGGTGGTTGGCATTAAATTCTATAAAATCCAGCTCTTCGTTATCCTTCCTTTCTTTTCAATAGTACCAAATGCTAAGCCCATCCCTTGCATTCTCTGCTTCCTGTTTGCTTCACCTCTTCCTCACTCTAACAACCAAAGCATCCCTGTTCTTAGTCCGGTTCCTCTTATGTCAGAAACCTTTGCCCTGATGTCTCCTTTTAGTGAGGTACTCTTCAGCTTCCCCTGTCAGAAACTATACCCCTGCCCTACCTCCTTTACCCTCTCGTTCACTTTCCCTCTTTGTATGGAGCTTACCACAACGTGACAAACTGTTTCTGCCCCTCCAGCCAGACCATAAGCTTAACTGAGGCTGAGGTTGATGGTAGGAGAGATAATTTCTACTTTGTTCATTGGTGTCTTCCTAGCACTGAAACAGTGCTTAGGAAATCATAGGTTTTTAATCAGCATTTTAAATAGACAGCCTACTATGTCCATGTTTTAAAGGTGAGAAAACTGGGCCTCAAGGAACTAACACGATCTGTAATGCTGAGCATTCCCTGAAGTTCCAAGGCATTAAGGCATTGCTGGACAAATGGATAATGAATTTGAAATCTCTAGTTTATGGTCACAAGCAGAAAATATATACTCCTATATCCCATCCATCATCCTGCACTGCTTCTATAGTTAAGGGAACAATGTTATAGACTAAATAAAGCCCTCCAAAATTCTATGTTGAAACACCACCTAGTAATTGCACTGTATTTAGAGACAAGACCTTTAAAGAGGTAATTAAGGGGCAGCAAAGTGTGAGACCCTTATCTAATAGGATTAGTGCCCTGTTAAGAAGAGGAGTAGATACCAGGGATGAGCAGATACAAAGGAAAGGCTAGGTAAGGATGGTGACAGGAGACCCTTAGCTGTCCATAGAGACTGATCTCAAAAGCAATTGACCTAGAATGGGGACTTTCTAGCTTCTAGCACTGTGAAAAAATGTATGTAAGCCATCCATTCCAAAGTGTTTGCTTATGGTGGTCCTAGCTGTCTAAGGAAGGTAGGTACTACATTTCCATCCCTTATGTGTGCCTGAAAGAAGATGAAAGACCTGGAAAACCACGTGTTTATAATTCTGTGATTCCAAAGAGCAAAATGCTTATAGTAGATCCAGTAGGAAGAGTGGACTGATGCAAATGCACACTTGTAGAATCTATATTCAAGGGGAAGAGAAAGGCTTGGTAGGAACCCTAGAAGTGTCCCCTCTCACTATATCACAGATGTCTTCTTTAAGAATGGCTTGGGGAATGTAGAATAGACTATGAAATTCAGGACCTCTCTCACACATCCACATGGGTCGTGTCTGTGATTCACAGCCACCATCCTCTCAAATGGAAGGTGGCAGACTGAGGGCTCCTTTCCAGGGTGTTTCTAATGCAGTCAATATGGGAGATTTTTGAAAGGGGCTATTTATTGTTTTAACAGCTGTATGTCTCCTTTCTTGGATTAAAAAAAATCTACCTGTACCCACAAATGACTTATAGGGGTTGGAAAATGTGGCTGTAAAATTCTCAACTTAAAAAAATCCCCCAGGTTTTCCAATACTGTCTCCAAACCACAACATTTTTTTCCATTCTAACTTACTCCTTATTCATGAAGGATTGAGAAAGCCAACATCAGTCCCAGCAGCCAGTGTTGGACTGGCATTTCAGTCAAAGGTGTACATGTTATGGCAATCCCAACCAGGACCTGTCTTCTTGAATACCAGCTATCTAGGAAGAGCTGGTACCTTTAAGCTTCAGAACATTCTGTCACTTTTCATTTAATTTTCTTTAAAGCATTTGTCTTCAGAGAGAGATTTGCTTTGAAGGGCTGATGATGACTTTGCTATGCTAAGCTCTGTGGGTTATTTGTTTGGAGATTCTACATAAAGTGCTAGCATTATCGCAACACAATTACTAGTAAGTAATCATCCGTTTGCCATAAACATGTCTCTCTCAAAATATTACAAATTAATATTCATGCTTTCCTCTAATCCACCATTCTGTGCTAAAGTATGTCTATATTGTTTATCAAAAAGCACACATCTCCTTCTCCCCAACTGGAAGGAAGAATAATTGATCAGTTCTCCATCCTGAGGTAGGGGAAGTCTCTTTTGACTATAACATTAGTTATTCTGAAAGAGACTGCTCATGTTACTATATAGCCACCCAAAATAAAATAGAATGCAAGTAATTCCTGGTAAAATATCTCCACTCCTTTAGAGTTGCATTATTCAAAAAGCCATTCTAATCATTCAACCCTGGCAGCAATCATGACCATATGAAATTGTCACATAAAATGGTAGTTGTGGATGTGATGGTTTAGTTATTGTTAAGGGGACATTCTGCAATCCCACTAGGAATAAATAAATACAAATGCTTCTTCCCAAGCTTCATATATAAAGAAGGCAACCCTCAAACAGGGTTTGATCTATTATGTATCCATATTTATCCATCCAAACGTTACTCTTGTTAGGGAAGGAATTGTAAAGATCTCAATGATTTTCATGTGCCAAATGCATATCTATATCTCTATATACAGTGGTGATGCTGGTTAATGTTTAGCAACCGAATGTCTTAAAACAAACTGACAGAAACCCAGATTTACAGATTATTTCAACTTCTGCAATATAAATAATCATCCTAGGATTGATTCCAAGGTACCAGCATGCCCATCATTAAAAGCAAAGCTGGGGTAGAGGGCACACAATTAGCTTTTGCAAGTTAGTACTGGATATTTTTAGAACACTACCGGGACATTCGTAGACTCCATGCTCAATTTAGAAAAACATTTTCAAAGAACCCCACACCTTTGAAAAGAACAGATTTGTAATAACATGTAACATACATTGTTATGATAATTTACTGTGGAACAGTGAAGTTCTTGGTTCAGGATTGCTTTTGATGAAACCTTATGAAGCCCACCTGTTTCTATGATGGTGGCAAAACTATGAGGGTGACTTGGGATTTGGAGACTGAGAGACCTAGGTTTGAACACAACTTCTGTCATTAAATTCCATGAATCCATGAAGAAGACACTAAGAGCCTCTCAATTCCAATTTCTTCTAAGTGAGTGGGATGCTGAAAGTCAGTCATTATAAAACACATCGTGTGCAAGGTGGTGTTTGACACATGATGGTCATTGAATGTTACCTGGCTCTGCCTTGATTGTGCTTTATAAAAAATAGCTATAACATTTCATATGTCATGTTCTCTTTCTGTTGCGTCCCCCTGACCAGCAGGAAAGACACAACCACGATTCTTCTACAAGCAGTTTATTCAGGAACCTTGTACACCCGCTTCCCCCTCCTCTCTTCCCCCAAGCCCTTATATGCCTACTCAAACCCAATCAGATCATGCCACCTGGCGATCCAAGATAGGCTCACAAAAGGAGGAAGCACACCGGGCTAGGCAGCCGCTACCAAATAAGGCTTGTTTACAGCTAAGCTTGAGCTTTCTGGCATTAAGCCAGGCGCCATCTTAGGGTTTTGGCTCTCCACAGTTCCCCCTTTTTGTTTTATTTGAGCAGAAACGCAACAGGCAAGGGTAGAGGTCTAATCTCTGATATGCATGTAAAGGACATTGTAATGACCCCATGCCCAGTAGCCAACCAGGCTGGTGCCATACCTGTCCGGTATCTTTTTTTCAGAGATGGGAAACTAGGATACCAACCCATATGCAATCAAACATGCCCTTCTTGAAGTCGCTAGAAGCTGACCCCAAGTGCAGTGCTTAGCCTCGCATCCTGAGCGTGATGATAGCTTAGTCCTTTAGGACAGTCAACCAAGCTTGCGGCGACTGTCCAGCCTCCAAGGCAGCAAAGGCTTGCACCAGCATGGCATTACTTCTCTTCTGTGAAATCCTCATCTTACAGATACACCATAGGGCAATGAAACTGACTAGGAAGAGCATGCCTCCTAGGGCACCCATTCCCGCCCATTCCTTCAGATGATTCATGGCTCGGAGGATCCATGTTGACAGTCCTTCAGCAACAGAGACATCAAACCGGGTGGAATTCACATGCATGATGGCAATTCTCAGATTCTGCATCAGCTTATCAAACTCACCAGACCAATTTCCTGTAAGATACTGAGAGAGTTGCTTAGACAAATTTGCAGCTACAGTATAATTTTGATATGGCACAGAGGTCACACACAATCCAGTCATTTTCCACTCACAGCCAATCTGGGCCACCTGCCACAATCAACCAAGGCTGTGGCTACATTGGCTGACAAATTATTCAAGGCAGCTGCAGTCTGCACCGTAGAATGCATAGCAATGGCAGCTGTGGTAGCCCCCACAGCAGCAAGACTAATGGCCTTTTTCCATTCACTACCAATTCTAACAGAGGACGCTGTTCCAAATCAAGGGCCACATAAGCCATATCTAAGCGAGAGGACCCAAACCCCTTTATTGTCCCATATATTTGAGGGCCCTGAAGGCGGGGGCCCCTTTGCCCGTTTTTTGGACGAGTATTTTTGTTTTTTTAAAGGCTGACCATTAATATCCTTAACAGATCTACATTCATTTGCCCAATGATTTCCCTTCTTTGCACTTGGGGCAAAGACCAGGCTGCTTAGGGTGGGTCCCACTTCCTGTTTCATTCTGTCTTCCTTTCTCGGGGCTTTGCCTTTTAAGGTGCCCCATCTTTCCACAACGGTAACAAGGTGCCATTACTTCCTTTTTTGTTTTGTGTAATATGCACAACAGCAGCTGCAAGACCTGCATTAGTCAAAGGACCCCCCATCTCTCTACACACTTTCATCCAGGCTTCCAACCCCTTGTTCTTATAAGGGGTGATAGCTGCTTTACATTCCTTTGTACTTTGCTCATACACAAGTTGTTTAATTAAGGGCATTGCCAAATCAGGGTCTCCAAATACCCTTCCAGCGGCCTCAACCATTCTAGCCACAAAGTCTGAGAAAGGCTCCAGGGGACCCTGAATAATCTTAGTTAGATTGCCATTCACTTCCCCTTTGTTAGGCAATGATTTCCAAGCTCTGGTTGCAATTAAATTGATTTGCTCAAACACCTGAGCCAGATACCCAGTTTGTTGTTGAGCAAATCGACCTTGCCCAAGAAGCATGTCCACATCCCAGGCTGGGTTTCCTGCTGCACGATTAGCAGCAGCTTGTTCATTAGCAAACTCAATCAAGAAAGTCTTCCAACCTAAATACTGCCCAGAGGACAAGCAGGCATGTGCCAGGCTCATCCAGTCACTAGGAGTCATGCAATAACGATGAAGAGCTTCCACCTGAGCTACAGTGAAAGCAGCATTAATCCCATAAGTGCGGACAGACTCAGCAAGTGCTTTAATTACCTTAAAATCGAGGGGTTCATGATAATGATTTCCCCCTCCATCCTGAAAGACAGGGTAGTACAGCTCATGTCTCACTTCCCTCCAGACATTTGGACAGAATGACCACCCACTAGGACCACTCGGAGGGGAAGTCTCATTATATGAAGGCGGTGCCAACATAGGCGGCCCCGGAGCTGAGGGTTCTATACGGGTGGAGTCAGAACTCTTCCTCAAAGATGACTTCTCCATTTCCTTTGCTAACATTTCAAGTTCCTCTTCAGACTCTGAGCTATCCTCTTCCAAAGTATCTTTCCCAGATTTGACCGAATGCTCCTCTTTTAACTGCTCTAATGCCTCTTGTCCCTTTACCATGGCCTTGCAATATCTCTGATCTTTTAAACAACTACGAACAAGTCTCCAAATAGGCCGTGCTCCTCCCTGCAATGTAGATTTTAATAGCTCTTTAAGAGCAGAAAAAATGGGCTGCAATGGTGAATTCCCCATACTTTCACTTTTGTTTTTCTTCTACTCCTCCGAATCACGGAACTTTATTGCTCCCTCTGGAGACCTTATTGCCTCTTTACCGAGGTCCTAACCTTGGTCCCACCTTACCTGGAACTTACCAGTCGACTGCCCTGAATGCAAGAAGTTCTGAATCGTTCACCCGCAGAGAGGAGATTCCCTGTACTAGCCACCACTTGTCGCATCCCCCTGACCAGCAGGAAAGACACAACAACAATTCTTCTTCAAGGAGTTTATTCAGGAACCTTGTACATCTGCTTCCCCCTCCTCTCTTCCCCCAAGCCCTTATATGCCTACTCAAACCCAATCTGATCGTGCCACATGGCGATCCAAGATAGGCTCACAAAAGGAGGAAGCACACTGGGCTAGGCAGCCGCTACCAAATAAGGCTTGTTTACAGCTAAGCTTGAGCTTTCTGGCATTAAGCCAGGCGCCATCATAGGGTTGTGGCTCTCCACATCTTTCAATGTCTAAATCTCTGAAAAATTTTCTCTAATCATGTACATTTAACCAAATGAGAGAAACTAAAATTTTAGATGTTTAAAAAACATTTGATATATATTCCTTAAATAATATCCATCCTTAAATGAATGAATACATGAATATTGAATTACCTCTTGGAATTTCTCTAAGATAGAAACCTCAAAAGACACTTTTCGCCATGCTTTGAAAATAGCATCTATCAAGGTCTGTAAAGAATTGTGTTGGACAGGTGACAACTTCCTGAACAGAACACCAACAGCTCAGGACCTGAGATCAACAATCAATAAATGGGACCTCATGAAACTGAAAAGCTTCTGTAAGGCAAAAGACACTGTCATTCGAACAAAACGGCAACCAACAGACTGGTAGAAAATCTTCACAACCCACACATCTGATAGAGGGCTAATATCCAAAATCTACAAAAAACTCAAAAAACTAAATGCCAAGAAATCAAATAATCCAATCAAAAAAATGGGGGACGGAGCTAAATAGAGAATTCACAAAGGAGGAATCCCTAATGGCTGAGAGACACCCGAAGAAATGCTCAACATCCTTAATCATCAGAGAAATGCAACTCAAGACAACTCTTGAGATTCCATCTCGCACCTGTCAGAATGGCTAAGATCAAGAGCTCAAATGACAGCACATGCTGGCAAGGGTGTGGAGAAAGGGGAATCCTCCTCCATTGCTGGTGGGAGTGCAGGCTTGTGCAACCACTATGGAGGTCAGTATGGCGATATCTTAGAAATCTTGGAATAGCTTTGCCTCAGGACCCAGCCATACACTTCTAGGTATACATCCAAATGACTCCCATGGAATCATAGGGAAGTCTCCTCATCTATGTTCATAGCAGCCTTATTTGTAATAGCTAGAAACTGGAAACAACCCAGATGTCCCTCAACTGAAGAATGGATTAAAAAACTGTGTTACATCTATACAATGGAATACTACTCAGCTATCAGAAACAATGAAATTATGCAATTTGCTACCAAATGGATGGAACTAGAGAAGCTCATCCTGAGTGAGCTAACCCAGACTCAGAAGGATGCACATGGCATCTATTCACTTATAGTAGGATTCTAGCTATATAGTACAGGATATCTGTACTACAACCAACAGACCAAAGGGAACATGGACATAGACTTTTTTTTCTTTTTCCTTTCTTTTTTTTTGTTGTTGTTGTTTGTTTTTGTGGGTTTGTGTGTTTGTTGGTCTGTTTTTTAGTTTTCCCTTCCTAGCAAGGAGACACCTTTCACTGGTGGTACTGCCTCATAGGTCCCCAGTGTATGAAGAGGCTCTTGGCCCTCATATGACTCCTGAACTGTGGCGAGGAACTGCTATGTAGGGACACTCCATCCCAGAGGAACAAGACGGAAGGATTAGGGGGTAGAGGATGGGAGGGTGGGGCTGGGAAGGGGGGAAAGAGGACAATATGATGGAGATGTAACCTGAAGCAACAAATAAATAAATTTATTAATTAAAAAAAGCAGGTAACAGGTTTAAAACACTATAAATAAATTAAAGGTTACAGCCATTCAACCTGGTTTTATAAACCTCCAAGAGTCGAAAAAACTTAGCGCTAAGGTAAAATACATGAAATGTGTGGTGTTAGCCCATGCCTTTAACTTCAGCAGAGATGGGAGGAGCACTATAGAGTTAGTTGTCTTATAAATTCTAGAGTTACATGGAACAGGGTGGTGATGGTGCACACCCTTAAACCCATCATTCAAGAAGAGTACACCCTTAATCCCAACACACTAGAGACAGAAACAGGCAGATCTCAGAGCTCAAGGACAGCCTGATACAGAACAAACTCTAAATAGAGAAGAACTTCGATCCAGGAGTGGTGGAGCACATCTTTAATCCCTTCAGATGGGAACCAAGGTCTTTGATCCCAATAATTAGAATGAAGAGACAGACACATAGGATTTGGAAGGACTTAAGTTTAAAAGCTACTTACAAAAGGCCTACTCAATACAAACAAATTGTCCTTTGAGATCTCAAAATATATACACTAAGGCTTGTTTAGCTCCAAAATACCAAATTATTTCCTCTTTAATCCAGATTGAAAGATAATACTTTATATATTGTCAAAAAAAAAAAAACAAATTTGCTTCAGGAGAAATATTACCTGCCCCTCCCCCCCCAAAAAAAGGTAATTGTCCCAGAGTTAGGATTAGGACAGGGCTCTGTTCTTATCTTTCCAGGAGATTTAAAGCATCCATTCAAGGAATCCAGGGACAACTGGACAACAGAAACCTCAACAGAAAACAGATCAGACACCAAAGAAAACGAGTGACCCAGATGATCCAGCCTTGCAGACTTCCTCAATAGCTGTTTCCATCAAAAGTCTACAACCACAACAACTCAAAATCGCTAAGATCGTTCAGCTCCACACACTGCCCCAGCCAGAACTTCAGCAAAGCCTGGAAGATCAGCTTCTGTCTACAAACTTCTTAGGACATCTAAACAGCTGAGCACAAAAGGACTGAACATAAAAGGATTGTATTAACATTTTTAACCATTTTTCCATTCTGGTTTGTGCCCCAAACAGGTTTACCCAAGTCAACAGGAAGTCATTTTAAGAGAGTGACTTCCCATGCCCAGAGGGTGGGGAGGGTGTTTCTCTCCCCACCCCCCACTTTTTGGTTATTTGATGGATAACAGAAAACTTTGTTATTTAGGGGAAGAGACTACAAGCTGTTAAATGGTCTTGTTAAATGGGTTTTTGAGGTTAGACCCAGGGACTTCCTTCTTTTTCTTTTCTGTATCCTTCTTTCTCTTCTATGTAGGAGTGCACAGACTTGAGAAAAATGTTACATATACATACTATGTGAAGGACCAAGAAGAAGGGACAGATTATTGAATATGCCCTTATACCTTTGAATATTGATACAAAATTAGTAATATATTTGGCTAAAGTGGTATTGACCATTGTATAATGTGCAAAATTAAGATTATATTGGACTACATCGGTATTGATCTTTGTATATTAATACAAAATTAGGATTATATTTGGCCACAATGGTATTGACCCTTGTATATTGATGCAATATTAAGATTGTATTGGGCTACATAGGCATTGATCTTTGTATATTGATACAAAATTAAAGGTAATGCTTCTTAAAGGTATTGTACCTAGTAATGCTTAAAAATGAAATGTGAAGCTCTGGCCTCTTGATACCAACCATCTTAAACCGCTTAGGATAGTTAAGAAATACAAACTCCTAGTCATGCAAGCGTGTCATTTTGTTAGCTACTATGACAATCTATCACAGATATTCTCTAAGCTACTCAGAAATCAAGTTGTTAAGAGACAAGCAACATTTGCTTATCTAAATACAAGAGACAGATAGGGCATCTTCAAAAACCCCAAGAGATCTGCAGAATATGGCATTCAAAGATGTTTTATTAAATTAAGATTTTTTTTGATATCGAGACATGTCAGCTCCTGACAGCGCCCCCTATTCTACTCCAAGTAGAAGATGAGCATTGAAGAATCTCCAGTGTGAGATGGTTGAATTAGTGGCAAGCCTATCTCTTGGCATGAAAAACCCCTTGCTTCAACTGTAGACAAACTGCTGTCCAAAAAGGACAAAACTTGGTAGCAGGTAAGTAGACAGCCTAGCTCTGCCAAGACAGGGTAGGTAAGTCCTTCATAATTCCTGCTCTACAATCAATGTCTGTCAGAGAAACGGGGCCAAATGACTGAAGATCGATGCTGTAATGTATGGAGAGAAAATGGGAACTTTCCAGGCAGCCACTGGTATGTCATTTCTTAGTTTTGGAAGCTGCAGGCCCTGCACTTCCTACATAATCATATATATTTATCCCTCTCAGGTCTCTGATGTGGTTGAGGACTAGATAGCTAGAGTCTCATAGTTAAATTTTGAGTTGTTTAGGAATCAAGAGGGTGTTTTGGATCTAAGAAGATGTTTTTAAAATGTGATGCAAGTTAGTATGAAAGCTGAGTCAGATATAGAACTTTAAACTCATGGAGATGGTTAGATAGTAGAATATTAAAGTCAGGGGCCAAATATTGGGAATGTATGCTAAGCCATTTAACTCTCATAATTGTGGCCTAATTATTTCTGTTGTTTTGTATAGTATTTACTGTCATAAGAGAAGGAACCATTTGTTGGACTGAAAGGGGGAGCTGTTGGGGGGACGAGGGTGGAAGGGTGGAACAGGAGGGGGGGAGTAGGGAAGGGATTGTGACTGAGATGTAACTTGAAGAAATAGAAAAACAAAGTATAAAAAATTAAAAAAAAAGAATTGTGTTGAAATTTTGATGGGAATTGCATTGAATCTGTAAATTGCTTTTGGTAGTATGGCCATTTAATGTTGATCCAACCTATCTATAAGCAAGGGAGATCTTTCCATCTTTTGATATCCTCTTCAATGTCTTTCTTCAAGGACTTGAAGTTTTTGTTATACAGGTCTCTTACTTGCTTGATTAGAGTTACCCCCATGTATTTTATATTACTTGTGGCTATTTCTTTCTTGGCCCATTTATCTTTTGTGTAAAGAAGGGTTACTGGTTTTTTTCAATTAATTTTGTATCCAGCCATCTTGATGAAAGAGTCTGTCAGCTGTAGTAATTCTCTGGTGGAATTTTGGGGGTCATTTATGTATACTATCATATCATCTGTGAATAGGGATAATTTGACTTCTTCTTTTCTGATTTGTATCCCCTTGATCTCCTTTAGTTGTCTTATTGCTCTGGCTAGAACTTCAAATACTGTGTTGAAGAGACATGGGGAGAGTGGGCATCCTTGCCTTGTCCCTGATTTTAGGGGAAATGCTTTAAGTTTCTCTCCATTTAATTTGATATTGGCTACCAGCTTGCTGTATAACACCTTTATTATTTCCAGGTATGGTCCTTGTATGCCAGCTCTTTCCAAGACTTTTAACATGAAAGGGCTTTGGATTTTATCAAATTCTTTTTCAGCATCTAGTGAGATGATAATGTGTTTTTTTTCTTTCAGCTTTTCTATATGGTAGATTACATTGATGAATTTTCGTATGTTGAACCATCCCTGCATTCCTGGGATAAAGCCTACTTGATCATGGTATATGATAGTTTTGATGTGTTCTTGGATTCAGTTTGCAAGTATTCTATTGAGAATTTTTGAGTCTATGTTCATGAGGGAAATTGGTCTGAAATTCTCTTCCTTTGTTGCATGTATGTGTGGAGTTTGGCAGTGTTCCTTCTGTTTCTATTTTGTTTAAGAGTTTGAAGAGTACTGGTATTTCTCTTCTTTGAAGGTCTGGTAGAATTCTTCATATGGTAAAACAAACAAATAAACAAAAAACCCAGAATAGCTAAATCAATTCTGTATAATAAAAAATATCCAGATGTATCACCATCCCTGATTTCAAGCAATACTACAGAGAAATGGTTAAAACAAAAGAAAACAAAACAAAAACAAAAAAAACAAAAACCAAAAAACAAAACAAAACAAACAAAAAAAATCCCAGCATGGTACTGGTATAGAAACGGACCAGTTGACCAATGGAATTGAATCAAAGACCCAGAAATAAACCCACATACCTATGGTCACTTAATTTTTGACAAAAAAGCCAAAACCATACAATGGAAAAAGGAAAGGTGGTCTAACTGGATATCAACATGCAGAAGAATGCAAATAGACCCACGACTATCACCTTGCACAAAACTTGAGTTCAAGTGGGTCAAAGACCTTAATATAAAAATGGACACACTACATCTAATAAAAGAGAAAGTGGAGAAAAGCCTTGAGCTCATTGTCACAGGTGACAAATTTCTGAACAGAACACCAATAGCTCAGGCCCTAAGATCAACAATCAATAAATGGGACCTTATGAAATTGAAAAATGTTTGTAAGGCAAAGGACACTGTTATTAGAACAAAATCGCAGCCTACAGATTGGGAAAATATCTTCACCAACCCCGTATCAGACAGAGGGCTAATATCTAAAATTTATAAAGAACTCAAGAAATTAAACATGAAGAAACCAAATAACCCAATAAAACATGGGGTACAGAGCTAACCTGAGAATTCACAAAAGATTAATCTCAAATGGCCAAGAGACACTTGAAGAAATGCTCAACTTCCTTAATCATCAGAGAAATGCAACTCAAGACAACTCTGAGATTCCATCTCACTCCTCTCAGAATGGCAAAGATCAAAAACTCAAGAGGCAGCACATGCTGATGAGGTTGTGGAGAAAGGGGAACACTCCTCCATTGCTGGTGGGAGTCCAAACTTGTACAACCACTATGGAAATCAGTCTGGTGATATCTTAGAAAACATGGAATAGCTCTGCCTCAAGACCCAGCCATACCACTATACCACTCCTGAGCATATATCCAAAAGATTCCTCACTAAGCCATAAAGACATATCCTCAACTGTGTTCATAGCAGCTTTATTTGTAATAGCTAGAAACTGGAAACAACCCAGATGTCCTTCAACTGAAGAATGGATAAAAAAACAAAAACAAAACAAAACAAAACAAAAACTGTGGTACATTTACACAATGGAATACTACTTAGCTATCAGAATCAAGGAAACCATACAATTTGCAACCAAATGGATGGAACTAGAAAAGCTCATTATGAGTGAGCTAACTCAGACTCAGAAAGATACACATGACATATATTTCACTTATAACTGGATTTTAGCCATATATAACAGGACAACCACCCAACAATCAATAGACCCAAAAGAAGAGGTACATGGACTTGATTACCTGTTAGTGGGATACTCCACCCTAGTGGAACTGCCATGTGTAAGATGAAGCAACTTAGACCTCATGTGACTAATGAAGTGAGGGGGGCTGATACATGGAGGCACTCCACACTGGAAGGGTGGGATGGGTGGGAGAAGGGGTAGAGGGTGGGAGGGTGGACCAGGAGGGGGTGGAAGGAGGGGGTGGTAATGGAAATGTAACTTGCAGTAATAAATAAATGTTAAAAAATATACCATCTAGTAAATTATGAAGTATTGACCATTTTCACTTTCTAAATATTTTATTTACTATGTCTTTATCTAGGTTTCTTCTGTCAGTTTATGGCATCTTTTTCTCCCAATCAATTTTCTGTCTCTTATCTTGAAAACCTCAGAACTATCCTTGATAAAACTGTTTCCAATCAGACATTCTGTATTCTTTAAAATCAAAAGTTTTCTCTTATTATTTTTCCCCCCAAAGGCAGATGGAGGTCTATAGACAAGATGCTCAAGAAGCATGTATTCGGATGTACAATGAGTTAGCCACTTTGGATGAAAGTAATTGACTTAGTTTTCTGTGTTTAGAAATCAGTTTCCAAAATGCTACCTCCATACCCTCCTCACATTCTGTTATTTTTGACAATTCAACGTCCATGATGAAGACCTTCCCATCTTGGTGTCAGACTTCAAGACTATATCATGGTCTAGACATTCTGAGGCCCTGCTCCTACTGTGTAAGAGAGGACCTGTGCTGGTCTTTCCCTCTGTTCATTTTCTGCATCGCTAAACCTACGATATTGTTTCCTTCCCCCTGGCTGTCTTCCAACCTGAGGTACTAAGAGCAAAATCAAGGTTTAATTTTCTAAATTATTGGAGGTTTGGGTAAGCTCTACAAAATCAGAGTTGAATAATTAGTTTTACATGACCTCTATAAGGCGTGGATTTCCATTGACCTGAATGAAAGTCAACATAGAAAGGTAGGATTCAAATGCAGTCACATACTCCACAGCAGCATTAAGGTCAATGATGGATTGCATATGTAACAGTGGTTATTATGCATTTTTGTGATATCATGGTCAAGTCAGTATAAGCATACTCTATGATGTTCATACCTGATAAACACTCTTAACAACACATTTCTCCAGACTTACACCCATCATACCTTCATTAAGCATAGCAGATGGCTGATAGATACCTATTGCTTGTCTCCGGGTGGTCACTCAAATGATGTTAAATTCAAATTATGAAGGCAGCATTTTCAGTGCAAGTAGAGTACAGATCAGCTGACCACATTTGACAATGGCTCACTTCTTCCAAATGTTCACTTTCCAGAATTGTTGCAACTAAGAATTTTTTATTAATTTATTTTATTATATATATGTATATATATAATTAATTTATTATGTCTTGATCAAAGTCTCTCCCCTCCTCCCCTCCAGGTCCCACCCTCACTCTCTCTTCCTCATCTCCATCCTCTCCTTCTCCTTGGATGAAGGGAGCCCCCACATATCCACCCCCTCAGTTCATCAGTCACATGAGGGCTAAGAGTTTTTATAGTTGAATTTACACATACACTTATGCACAGATGTAATCACAAACAACTTCTTTCTATGAATCCTATATTTATTATTAGTCAAAGAACTTGATAGCTTTTGTGCCTCAAGCTTCAAGGGGACTCCTTATGGTCTAATAGAGCTGGAACACCTGGGATTTGAGTTTGTGCCGACTACTTAGTGAAATAATCTTGTTTAAGTTGCTTAACTTCTTCAAACCTCAGTTTCTCATCTCACATCTTCCTTGTAGACAACTCAAAGGTTTTTCTGGGGTTATTATATTGACCTTCTATCACAGGGCCAGACTGTCAATAAGATTTTCAGAAGCTGTTTTATTTGTTTTTTTTTTCTTTTTTTTTCCTTTATTTTTTATTTCTTCAAGTTACATCTCAATCGCAGTCCCCTCCCTATTCCCCCTCCAGTCCCACCCTCCCATCCTCAACCCCCCATCCTCTTCCCTTTTTTTTTTCTTTTAAGTTTAAGGTATATCTTATTTCCTCCTACAGTTTCTCCTTTCAGTCCAACAAATGGCTCTTTCTCTTATAATAATAAATAAAATACAGTACAACAGAGGTAATTAGGCCACAGTTATGAGGGTTATATGGCTTAACGTACATTCCCAATTACCAGTCCATATGTGTTTGGTACCTGACTTTAACATTCTACTATCTAAACATCTCCATGAGTTTAAAGTTCTATATCTGACTCAACATTCACACTAATTGCAACACAATTTTAAAAGTATCTTCTTAGATCTATAACACTCTCTTGACTCCTAAACAACTCAAAATTTAATTATGAGACTTTATCTATCTGTTCTTCAATCACCTCAGAGACCTGAGAGGGATAAATATATCTGATTTTATAGGAAGTACAGGGTCTGCAGTTTCCCAAACTAAGAAATGACATACCAGTGGCTGCCTGGACAGTTCCCATTTTCTCTCCATACATTACAGCATCGCTCTTCAGTTGTTTGGCCCCGCTTCTCTGACAGACATTGATTGTAGAGCAGGGGTTATGAAGGACTTACCTACCCTGTCTTGGCAGAGCTAGGCTGTCAACTTACCTGCTTACAGATTTTGTCCTTTTTGGACAGCTTCTGTCTACAGTTGGAGCAAGGGGCTTTTCCTACCAAGAGATAGGCTTGTGACTAATTCAATCATCTCCCACTGGAGATTCTTCGATGCTCATCTTCTACTTGGAGGAGAATAGGGGGTGCTGTCAGGAGTTGATATGTCTTGATATAAAAAAATCTAAAGTTATGAAAACATCTTTGAATGCCATATACTGCAGATCTCTTGAGGTTTTTGAAGAGGCCCTATCTATCTCTTATATTAGGGTAAGCAGATGTTGCTTGTCTCTTAGCAGGTTTATTTCTGATTAGCTTAGCAAGTAACTATAATAGGCTGTAATAGTACCTAACAGAATGACTGGCTTGCATAACCATTAGTTTGCATTTCTTAATTATCCTAAACAGTTCATGACAGTTAGTAGTAAAAGGCCGAAACATCACATTTCATTTTTTTTTCTTTACCTCCTAACCCTTCCATCCCATTTCTCTGGGGTGGGGTGTCCTTATATAACAGTCCCTCATCTCAGTTGAGAGGTCGTATGAGGGCCAAGAGCCTCTTCATTCATTGGCGATCTATGAAGCAGTACCATCAGTGAAAAGTGTCTCATTGCCTGGGAGAGAGAACTACTAAACAGACAAGTCAATAAGCATACAATAGATAAAAAAGACTAAAAAATAGAAAAAATATAACTAATATATAAAAAATAAATAAAAAATAAAAATTAAAAATAAGAAGTCTATGTCCAAGTTCCCTTTGGTGTGTTAGTGTTAATAGTATTGCTCAAAAATTATTCAACATACAGACCAATCCTTTTGTATAGAGACTATTGAGCAGAATATTTGATTGATGTTAAACTCTTATCATCATGTACCACTTACTAAAGGGTTAGAATTTTAGTCTCTGACTCTTTAAAGAAACAAATGAACAAATGATATCTAGGAGTGGGGGATATAGCTCAGTTGGTTGAATTCTTGCTTAGTATTACATTAAATGTGGTTTTGATCTCCAGGACCACACCGTCCCTGTACGGGAGCTCTGGCTGACATCCAAGGTCTCAGGAGATGAAGGCAGGGGAATGAGAAACTTCATTTTGAGGCTAGTATAGGCTACATAAGAACTTCCTCAAGAGCAAAATGAAACAAACAAAAATATTCATTCTAGATATTTTTCATCTGGATTGGATCAACTATCCACAGGGTTTCTTACAACTATTTAATTCTTTCATTGGCACACTAAAATTGTACATATTTATGCGGTCCATATGCTACATTGCTGGATGTATGCTCTATGTAAATCAGGCTATGCATATCTACTTCCTCCAACATTTTTCATTTTGTTTTCATCAAAACATTCAAAATCATTTCCCTTGGCTTTGTTGATCTGTATATATATTACTGTTATCTGTTAGGTAATACAAAGTACATTGGACCAGCAGCACCCAATCTTCTTGTCTATCTGCAACTCAGTTAGTATCTATCAACTAACCTTCTTGCATTGCCCTGACATCTTCTTAGCTTCAGGGAACTAGTGTTCTGTTTCTAGGAATTGGTGTATGGCAAACTAGAAAATATCCTGCATCCTTGTACTTCTTCATTTGTCACCTCTGTACTGTATATCACTTGATTATAACTCAAAGATGCTTGGACATAAAAGAGAATAGACTCTATGAACAAAGTAAATATTGTGCCCATAATGCCCCTTGTCACCCATATATGTTTTTTTTCTTTTCTTTTTTTCTTTTCCCATGAGGAAGGAAATAGTTCTCAGGATATGAGAACCTGCTGTTAAGTGACATTATAACCACCAAAGATCATGAACTTCATAACTATGTACTAAGTCAAAACAACACAGCAAGGACTATGGAGAAAGACACTGCCACCTTTCTCCCCTTTAGCCTGACATTTGCTCAATCAGACACATCATTGTGGGGTCTCAGATCCAATATATCGCAGGAAGAATTTGACCCTACCAGCTGGAATGGGGAGAAAGGAGTAGTTGGCATCTGCAGTATCTGCCAGTGATCATTCAAGGGATGGCAGGAACAGGGTTTTCTGTACACAAGCCAAATGAAATTATTAAGGTTAACCTTCACACTCAGCACTTAATAGGTAATCAATTTTCACTCCCAACAGTGGAGGGTAAAAATCAAGGTGGGAATGATAATGCTGCCTGCTTACATTTGTGATGGGCTGTTGAGTGTGCCAAATAATTTTTCATGCATTATTTCATTTAGTTTTTGCAGCAACATAAAATTGACAGAGCACATGTGCATGCATGCCATGCATTAATTCTGCACCACCTATTTAGCAAGCATTTTGGATCCATCTCCCATCCACCTGTGGTAAGCTTTCGGGGCAGAGCAGTAGTGAAACATACAAGTGTCTACTATCTTGTTTTTAAGCAGGGTGGAGAGGGATGCATTGTTATGTGACCCAAGGTCACAGGAAGAAAAGCTCTTTTTTTGTTTGTTTGTTTTTGTTTTTTGACTTTCTGTTTTATTTGAAAGTTTTCAGAAAGGCTAGAGAAACAAAGGATAAGCATCCCAGAACCAGGACACACCGCGACTTTCTACCACGCTAGTGGGGGAGAGTTCAGAAACAGCCATATTCCAGTGCCAGCATTGGATGTCCACATCTGAAATCCAAAACTATCCCAGCATACCCTGGTGAGAGGACTGCAGGAAGACTTTGAAGAAGGGGTTTGGTCTTGAAAAGGTTGGAGGTACAGCTGGTGAAAGCGTAAAGAATGATTGTCTGTTGCCTCAGCCGCAAGTGCAGCACCCATATCACATCCTCCACAAGTCTCAAGCACCAGCAGGGAACACAGGCTGAAAAGATGACAAGAGCCAGAAGTAATGGAGGACTGGAGCTAGCTAGTGACTTCCAGACATGACAGGACCTTCATACTCGTGGACATGAGGCAGCTGTGGTTGCTTGCCCAAGACCTGCACAGGAGGAAGCCAGTCAACATCCTAGTGTGCAGGCGGAAAGGGACTCATGTGCCCCCCTCCTTAGCTGAGGAATTGTTGACAGCTGATGACTTTTGGGGAGAGAACCAACCACACTCCAATGGATGGATGGCCCCACACACCGGAGTGTCTGGAGAATGGACAGATGGTCCCACCCACAGGTATGTCTGGAACATAAATTGAACTCAGCAGGTCATTTTTATAAAGAGAGAGACATAAAGTTGGGAGGGGAAGTGGTGGTGGATCTGAGAGCGAATATGATCTGAATACACTATGTAATTCCCAAAGAACTCATAAAAATATGAGCCACGGAAGCTAGCAGGCCTGACTGCGCACCATCAGGGCATGGCTCCCCCATGGATCCATTGCCACTTTCACCATCATATCTATCTGCATTGCTAGTGGTGACGCTTAAACAACTCTATTGTCCTATTTCAAACATTTATTTTTCTAGAATTTGTTCTTAGAGCTAAGATGAGTCTGAAACATTGCAGCAATGAGCTATGTAACTTACCCACTCTCTCTGGGTCCTTGAGGAGGTAGGTGAAAGCGTGTTTAAAGGTCAAAGTATGTTTCTGTCTGTCGCTCTCCCAGAACACCCTCCAAGGAACAGTGGTCCTTCCCATTCAATAATGGCCAATGCTGGAC
>CAJQZJ010001511.1:3457797-3486049 GCA_907164525.1 Lophiomys imhausi | reverse complement strand
TTTTTTTTGGGGGGGGGGGCTAGGTAATATTTCTCCTGAAGCAAATTTGGTTTTTGACAATTTATAAAGTGTTATCTTTCAATCTGGTTTAAAGAATAAATTATTTTGTTATTTTGGAGCTAAACCAGCTTTAGTGTATATATTTTGAAGTCTCGAAGGACAATTTGTTTGTGTTGTGTGGGCCTTTTGTAAGTAGCTTTTAAACTTAGGTCCTTCCAAATCCTATGTGTGTGTCTCTGCATTCTAATTATTGGGATCCGAGACCTGTGGTTCCCATCTGAGGGGATTAAAGATGTGTTCCACCACTCCTGGATCGAAGTTTTTCTTTATTTAGAGTTTGTTTTGTATCAGGCTGACCTTGAGCTCTGAGATCTGCCTGTTTCTGTCTCTACTGTGTTGAGGTTAAGGGTGTACTCTTCTTGAATGATGGGATTAAGGGTGTGTACCCTCACCACCCTTTTCCGTGTAACTCTAGAATTTATAAATCCATTAACTCTATGGTGCTCCTCCCGTCTCTGCTGAAGTTAAAGGCATGGGTTAACACCACATTTCTCCTGTATTTTACCTTAGCTCTACATTTTTTCGACACTTGGAGGTTCATAAAACCAGGTTGAATGGCTGTGTCCTTTATTTTATTTACAGTGTTTTAACGTTGTTACCTGCTTTTTTTTTTAATTAGTAAATTTATTTGTTTGTTGCTACAGGTTACATCCTTGACATATTGTCCTCTTTTCCTGCTTCCCAGCCCCACCCTCCCATGCTCTACTCCCTGACCCTTCCATCTTGATCCTCTGGGGTGGAGTGTCCCTGCATACCAGTCTCTCACCACAGATCAGGAGTCATATGAGGGCTGAGGGCCTCTTCATACACCAGGGGCCTATGAGGCAATACTGCCAGTGAAAGGTGTCTTCTTGCTACGGGGGGGAAACTAAAAAAAAAAAAAAAACCAACAGACACACAAACCCATAAAAACAAAGAACAACAACAAAAAAGAGAGGAAAAAGAAAGAGAAAAAAAGAGGGAAAGGAAAAAGAAAAAGAAATGAAAAGAAAAAAGAAATTTATGTCCATGTTCCTTTTGGTGTGTTGGTTGTAGTACAGATATCCTGTACGATATAGCTAAAATCCTACTATAAGTGAATAGATGCCATGTGCATCCTTCTGAGTCTGGGTTAGCTCACTCAGGATGAGCTTCTCTAGATCCGTCCATTTGGTTGCAAATTGCATGATTTCATTGTTTCTTATAGCTGAGTAATATTCCATTGTTTCTTATAGCTGAGTAATATTCCATTGTATAGATGTACCACAATTTTTTAATCCATTCTTTGGTTGAGGGACATCTGGGTTGTTTCCAGTTTCTAGCTATTACAAATAAGGCTGCTATGAACATAGATGAGGAGACTTCCCTATGTCTCCGTGAGGTGTCCTTTGGGTGTATACCCAGAAGTGGTATGGCTGGGTCCTGAGGCAAAGTTATTCCAAGGTTTCTAAGATATCTCCAGACAGACTTCCATAGTGGTTGCACAAGTCTGCACTCCCACCAGCAATGGAGGAGGGTTCCCCTTTCTCCACACCCTCGCCAGCATGTGCTGTCATTTGAGTTATTGATCTTAGCCATTCTGACAGGTGTGAGATGGAATCTCAGGGTCGTCTTGAGTTGCATTTCTCTGATGATTAAGGATGTTGAGCATTTCTTCAGGTGACTCTCGGCCATTAGGGATTCCTCCTTTGTGAATTCTCTATTTAGCTCCGTCTCCCATTTTTTGATTGGATTATTTGGTTTCTTGGCATTTAGTTTCTTGAGTTCTTTGTAGATTTTAGATAATAGCCCTTTATCAGATGTGGGGTTGGTGAAGATTTTCTCCCAGTCTGTAGGCTGCCGTTTTGTTCGAATGAAAGTGTCTTTTGCCTTACAGAAGCTTTTCAGTTTCATGAGGTCCCATTTATTGATTGTTGATCTCAGGTCCTGAGCTGTTGGTATTCTGTTCAGGAAGTTGTCACCTGTGCCAATGAGTTCGAGGGTTTCTCCTACTTTTTCTTCTATTATCTTTAGTGTGGCCGGCCTTATGTTAAGGTCTTTGATCCACTTGGAATTAAGTTTTGTACAAGGTGATAGGTATGGGTCTAATTTCATTCTTTTACAAGTGGACATCCAGTTGGACCAGCACCATTTGTTGAAGATGCTGTCCTTCTTCCATTGTGTGGTTTTGGCTTCTTTGTCAAAGATTAGTTGGCCATAGGTGTGTGGATCCATGTTTGGGTCTTCAATTCGATTCCATTGATCCACTGGTCTGTTTCTATACCAGTACCATGCTGTTTTTATTATTATTGCTCTGTAGTACAGCTTGAAATCTGGGATGGTGATACCTCCAGATGCTTTTTTATTGTACAGGATTGATTTAGCTATTCTGGGCTTTTTGTTGTTCCATATGAAGTTGAGTATAGCTTTTTCCAAGTCTATAAAGAATTGTGTTGGTATTTTGATAGGAATTGCATTGAATCTATATATTGCTTTTGGTAGAATAGCCATTTTTATTATGTTGATCCTACCTATCAATGAGCATGGGAGATCTTTCCATCTTCTAAATGCCTCTTTCATTTCTTTCTTCATGGGCTTGAAGTTCTTATTGTATAGGTCCTTTAGTTGCTTGGTTAGAGTTACCCCCAGGTATTCTATGTTGTTTGTAGCTATTGTGAAGGGGGTTGTTTCCCTTATTTCTTTTTCGGTATGCTTGTTTGTTGTATAAAGAAGGGCTTCTGATTTTTTTTAGTTAATTTTGTATCCAGCCACCTTGCTGAAGTTGTTTATCAGCTGGAAGAGTTCTTTGGTGGAGTTTTGGGGTAGCTTATGAATACTAACATATCATCTGCGAATAGGGATAATTTGAGTTCTTCATTTCCAATGTTTATCCCTTTGATTTCCTTTAGTTGTCTTATTGCTCTAGCAAGAACTTCAAGTACTATATTGAAGAGATATGGTGAAAGTGGACATCCTCGTCTTGTCCCTGAGTTTATAAGAAATGCTTCAAGCTTCCCTCCATTTAATTTGATGTTGGCTACTGGCTTGCTGTATATTGCCTTTATTATTTCTAGGTATGGTCCTTGTATGCCCGTTCTCTCCAGGACTTTTAGCATGAAGGGGTGTTGGATTTTGTCAAATGCTTTTTCTGCATCTAGCGAGATTATCATGTGGTTTTTTTTCTTTCATCTTGTTTATATGGTGAATTACATTGATAGACTTTCGTATATTGAACCATCCCTGCATTCCTGGGATGAAACCTACTTGATCATGATGTATGATATTTTTTATGTGTTCTTGAATTCGGTTTGCTAGTATTTTATTAAGTATCTTTGCATCTATGTTCATGAGGGAGATTGGTCTGAAGTTCTCTTTCTTTGTTGGGTCTTTGTGTGGTTTAGGAATCAGAATGACAGTGGCCTCATAGAATGAATTTGGCAGTGTTCTTTCTGTTTCTATGTGGTGGAAGAGTTTGAAGAGTAATGGTGTTAGTTCCTCTTTGAAAGTCCGGTAGAATTCCGTGCTAAAGCCATCTGGCCCTGGGCTTTTTTTGGTTGGGAGATTATTAATGATTGTTTCTATTTCCTTAGGGGTTATTGGGCTGTTTAAGCTGTTAATCTGATTTTGATTTAGTTTTGGTAGGTGGAATTTATCAAGGAAATTGTCCATTTCGCTTAGGTTTTCAAATTTGGTGGAGTATAGATTTTTAAAGTAGGTCCCGAATATTTTCTGGATCTCCTCGATGTCTGTTGTTATTTCTCCCTTTTCATTTCTGATTTTGTTGATTTGGGTTCTTTCTCTTTGCCTTTTAGTTAATTTGGCTAGGGGTCTGTCTATTTTGTTGATTTTCTCGAAGAACCAACTCTTGGTTTAATTGATTCTTTGTATAGTTCTTTTTGTTTCTAAGTTGTTGATTTCAGCCCTAAGTTTAATGATTTCCTGCCTTCTGCTCCTCTTGGGCGTGTTTGCTTCTTTTTTTTCCAATTCACCCTGCTTAGCTGTTAATTCACTAATATGAGCTGTCACAATTTTCTTTTGAAAGCACTTAGTGCTATGAACTTTCCTCATAGCACAGCTTTTATTGTATCCCATAGGTTTGGGTATGTTGTGTCTTCATTGTCGTTGGATTTTAAGAAGTCTTTGATTTCCTTCTTTATTTCTTCCCTGACCCAGTGGTCATCCAGTAAGGAGCTGTTCAATTTCCATGTGTGTGTAGGCTTTCTGTTGATTCTTTTGCTGTTGACAACCAGCTTTATTCCGTGGTGGTCTGATAAGATACAAGAGGTTATTTCAATTTTCTTGTATCTGTTGAGGCTGTCTTTGTGTCCAACTATATGGTTGATTTTGGAGAAGGTTCCGTGGGGTGCTGAGAAAAAGGTGTATTCCTTTGTGTTTGGGTGAAACGTTCTGTAGATGTCTGTTAGGTCCATTTGTTTCATGATCTCTGTTAGACTCAATATTTCTCTGTTTGTCTTCTGTCTTGATGATCTGTCCATTGTTGTGAGTGGGGTGTTGAAGTCTTCCACTACTAATGTGTTGTGATCGACATGCGATTTAAGTTTTAGAAGTGTTTCTTTTACGAAAGTAGGTGCCTTTGTATTTGGGGCATAGATGTTCAGTATTGAGATTTCCTCTTGATGAATATTCCCTTTAATGAGTATATAATGCCCTTCTTTGTCTTTTTTCATTAACTTCAGTTGGAAGTCTGTTTTGTTTGATATTAGGATGGCTACTCCAGCTTGCTTTCTGTGTCCATTTGCTTGGAAAACCTTTTCCCAGCCCTTTACTCTGAGGTAGTGACTATCTCTGGTAGTGAGATGTGTTTCTTGTATGCAGCAAAGGGACGGGTCTTGCTTGCGGATCCACTCTGTAAATCTGTGTCTTTTTATTGGGGAGTTGAGACCACTGATGTTGATGGATATTAGTGACCTGGGGTTGTTGTTTCCCATTAGTTTGGTATAGGTGATGGTCCTGTGTCTCTTTTGGTTTAGTTGCTGAGGGGTTTTCTATTCCCTTTGTTTTCTTGGGTGAAGTTTTCTTCTCTGGGCTGGAATTTTCCTTCTAGGATTTTCTGTAGGGCTGGGTTTGTGGGGAGATATTGTTTAAATTTGATTTTGTCATGGAATATCTTGTTTTCTCCATCTATGTTGATAGAGAGTTTTGCTGGGTATAGTAGTCTGGCTGGGCACCTATGATCTCTCAGGACTTGAAGGATATCTGTCGAGGCCTTTCTAGCTTTTAAAGTTTCTGAGGAGAAATCAGGTGTAATTCTGATGGGTCTGCCATTGTATGTGACTTGGCCTTTTTCTCTTACAGCTTTTAATATCCTTTCTTTGTTCTGTACATTTGGTGTTTCAATTATTATGTGGTGAGAGGAGTTTCTTTTCTGATCTAATCTGTTCGGTGTTCTGTAAGTCTCTAGGATTTTTATTGGCATCTCTTTTTTTCAGGTTTGGAAAGTTTTCTTCTATGACTTTGTTGAAGATATTTCCTGGACCTTGGAGTCGGGAGTCTTCTCTTTCCTCTATGCCTATGATTCTTAGGTTCCGTCTTTTCATTGAGTCCTTGATTTCTTGGATGTTGTGGGTGAGAGATTTTTTAGCCTTCTCATTTTCTTTGGATGTTGTACTGATTTCTTCCATCGAATCTTCCATGCCTGAGATCCTGTCTTCCATCTCTTGCATCCTATTGTTGATACTCGCATCCGTAGTTCCTGTTCTCTTCCCTTGGTTCTCCACTTCCTCTTTTAACTCTGACTGTGTTTTGTTTATTGTTTCTATTTCTATTTTCATGTCTTGTATGGTATTGTTTGTTTTGTACATTTCCTTCTCCAGCTTACTTGTTTTTGTCTGAAAATCTTTCATTGCTTTGTCTTTTTCCTGTTCAGGCTCTGTCACCTTGGCTTGTAGCTCTTTAATGGTATTGTTCATTGTTTTGACTTGTAGAATTGTGGCTTCTTTGAATTCCTTCATAGATTTAAGTTCTTCTTGCAGGGACTCTATCCCTTTCATAATGCAGAATTGTCAACGTTTTCATGTGTTTTTGTTGGTGTGAGGTCATCCAAATTGGATGAGCTCGGATAATTCTGCTTTGTTGGAGTCATATTTCCTTGATTTCTATTTTTTCTTGGATCTTTGGCCATGTGTGTGTGTGTTTAGCTGTCTGTTCTTGTCGTTTTCTGTGTTTGGATCCACAGTGGATGCTTTGGTGAAGGAGTTGAATTGCTTGGCTATCTGTCCTTGCTTACAGGGTGATCTCAGGGTCACTGTGGTTTTAATAGCCTGAATCATTGTGAGCTGGTGCAGCCTATTCCCAGGTAGTGAGTAATGGTCCGGGATTATTACACTGCTCCCAGTTCAGACTTCTCTATTTTGCACACTGAGTGATCATCCTTCAATGGTTCTAATGGTATTTACCTGTTTGCCCAGGCACAGATTTTGTGGGCTTTGTTTGTCGTCACGGAGGCTGACAGGGCCTGTCTCCACACCTAATGTGTCTGGGTTTACCCGAATACAGCTATGGTCCCCTGGCTTCTGGTTACCCACTAGGCTTCTCCACCACAGGCCTGGCCGCTTCCCTCCCTATCTGCTCCGCCTTGGGTTGGCGGAGCTTCGGCCCCTCCCGCTGTCAGAGCCGGCCTCCCACCCTAGCTTCTTTGCATGGGTGGGCGGAGCTTCGGCCCCTCCCGCTGTCAGAGCCGGCCTCCCGCCCTAGCTTCTTTGCCGTGGGTGGGTGGAGCTTCGGCTCCTCCTGCCGTCAGAGCCGGCCTCCCGCCCTAGCTGCTTTGCCGTGGGTGGGTGGAGCTTCAGCCCCTCCCGCCAGCATCCGCTTCCCTCCCCAACTGATCTGCCCACCCACCTTCCGTTCCGGCTCGAGCAGCTGTGGATCACCCCCTGAGCGCCCTTTTTCTTCGTCTCAGGGAAAAAAAAAACAAAACACAAGACTTCAACTATTCTGCAAAATTTCCTAAATAGTTATAAGGTCTTCCTGAGGTGTGAGAAGCCCAGTAGGCTAGTGGGCGATCGCCATGTGGCCTTTGATTCTGCCTGCTGTGTGTTGGGATCGATCTTACCAGGCGCCTCTCCAAATGGGAGTTCCAGAATCCCGGATTTAGTGGCTTCTGTGTCTGCGAGAGATGGGGGAGAGCCTTGCCCTGGGACTTTTAAGAGTCCCTTGGGAGCTGTGCGTGTTCCCGGAGGGGCCAGACCCTCCGGTTTTTGCACAGTGTCCCACAACTCTGTGTTTTCTTTTTTTTTTTTGGTTTTTTTGAGACAGGGTTTCTCTGTGTAGCCCTGGCTGTCCTGGACTCACTTTGTAGACCAGGCTGGCCTCGAACTCACAAAGATCCGCCTGCCTCTGCCTCCCAAGTGCTGGGATTAAAGGCGTGCGCCACCACCGCCCGGCAACTCTGTGTTTTCTATGGCTCTTCTCCCACATTCAAAATGCGTCCGTGCAGTTCGCCGCCATCTTGCCCCCCACTACACAAAAATCAAGAAAAGCTCTTTGAAACCTAGGAGTGTTGTCCCAATCTTGATCCCTGATCACAGGACCATTGCGTATGGGGATTATTTTACTTTGTTATACTCAGCTTCAATACAAAGCTCCCTGCTCAGTGGTCTAGGGAGCCCAGCACATCTGCTGTGGTTCTCCTTAGGGTTCCTTTAAGCTTATCCTGGGAAGTTTTATAATCTTTCCAGAACCCACTAACTCTCTTCACAGAGGCTTATTGTGGTAATACCAGTAGTGCCCTGTATGGTTACAAACATCACAAAAGTAACATTGTTCTGAAAACTACAGCTTTCTCCCACTGATGACAGAAAGCAGTGGGCAAATCCCCATTGTCTTCATATCATTTTTTCTTTTTCTTTTTTACACCTTTCAAACACCTCTCAACATCCCAATTTCATTGAAAGCTTATTCCATTCTGTTTTTAGCATGCCTTTTCAATGGTTCAGCCATCTCTTCACTCTTTCTTGGGTCTTTATACACAAAGCCAGAATATGATATACCATGGCTCTGAACAGAGGCCAACAACATGGGGGCTGCACTTATCTTTGAATGGGAAAAGGAAAGAGAGGAAATGATTGAAAAAAAATAGCCACACATTATTATATCAAAATAGTTTGATGACACCATAGAAGAACCAAACCAGGACAGTGCCTGGTGGCAATAGTCCAGTTTATAATTGGAATTTGTGCCTATGATGAGATTAGCAAATGCACAGGCCTGAACATTAGTCCGGGACAGCTGTTTTGTCTTGCTCACGGTTAGCTGGACATCACCTAGAACATCAAGGTCAGCACTATAGAACTCCTCAAGGTCAGAGTAATGTAGGAATTACAGAACAAATTCAAAGTGGTTCATAGCATGAACTTGATAAGGAAATAAAATGTGTGTAAGTTTCCCAACCAGTCATTAAACGAGAAAGTTGAGATGCATCAGCAATTCAGAGAAAAGAATGAAACAAAATCACATGAAACTTTACATGGACAATATCTGGAATCCTTTCTCACAAGTGAAAACTTCTAGCCTTTAGGATGATTTCCTTTTACAGAGAAGGAAGATCACATATGCCAAAAATGTATTAAGAAAAACAGACAATGTGAGTTATTCACACATCATTAGATCTCATTGGCCTATGGGAACATTTGGGGTCTCATTAATGATGATGTACTAGTTGATTTTTTTTTTCTGAGACAGGGTTTCATTATGTAGCTCTGGCTGTCCTGGAACCCACTATCTAGGCTAGGCTGGCTTCATACTCGCAGAGTATGCCTCTGACTCCAAAGTACTGGAATTAAAAGCATGTGCCACCACATCTATCCTCAAATGTTAGACTCCAAGTCCCAGCCTCGTCCTCATGCTTTCCTTTAGCTTATCTGAGACTCATGATTGAATGAATTTCTATGTGAACTCCCAATGCATTGACTATGCCCTGACTCAAGTTCTTTTTTTTCCCAATTTCTCCTCAATTTGCTTCTCTCAAGATTTTCTCACACAGCTTAAAGATGCTTATCAACCATGTTTGTGTTTTTGTACTAAAGAGTTAATTCTCAGAACTCATATATGCAAAGGTAGAATATCTCAATATGAAAATCCCAAACCTTAAATACTCTGAAATTCTGAAACATTCTGAGCATCTATATGACACTATACACAAAAATTGCACATCTAGCCTCATGTGATGAGTGGCAGTCAATACACACATGCACATAGAGCATTGTACTGCACACATAATAATTAGCTGTAGCTCTGTGTATGACCTGTGCATGTACTATAAGTGAATTTCATGTTCAGATTTGAATTCAGACCTCAGGATATCTCATTAAACATATGGAAAGAGTAGAAAAGAATCTAAATTTCCTGAAGCACTCCTTTATTCCTGCTGTGTGAGCAGCACTTGTGAGGCTTCATGTTTTCCCTCTTAGACCTCGCATCTTTGTGGTTTTCCTCACAGCGTGTTGGCTGCTCCTTCTCAACCTCCTTTGGTAGTTCTTTTTTATACCTTTGCTTGTGTGTTACTCTGACCATGGATCTCTCTGTTTGTGCTCATTCCAAAGGCCATCTCATAGCAATCTCACAGTTTTACCGCCTGTAAGCTGGTGGTTCCCCAAACTTACAGTTTCAGCTGTGAGTGGCTCCTGTACACCCTAACTTAAATGTCTGTCTCATGAGTGTCTCCACTTGGTTATCAAGTAGATATCTGAAATGTTGAGTGATAGTTGTGAACTTCTACTTGGAGTAGAATAGGGGGTGCTGTCAGGAGTTGACATGTCTCAATATCAAAAAAAAAATCTTAAGTTAAGGAAACTAGGGAAAAGTGTCTCATTCCCTAGTGGTACTGCCTTGTAGGCCCCCAGTGTATGAGGAGGCTCTTTGCTCTCATATGACTGCTGAACTGGGGCAGGGAGCTGTTATGTAGGGGCACTCCACTCCAGAGGAGTTAGATGGAAGGATTAGGGGGTAGAGGGTGGGAGGGCAGGGCTGGGAAGGGTGGAAAGAGGACACTATGATGGAGATGTAACCTGAAGCAATAAATACATAAAATTTAAAAAGAAAAAAAGAAGACATCTTTGAATGCCATATTCTGCAGATCTCTTGAGGTTTTTGAAGACCACCTATCTATCTTCTTATACTTGGATAAGCAAATATTGCTTGTCTCTTAGCAACTTGATTTCTGATTAACTTAGAAAATAACTGTGATAGACTGCCCTAGTACCTAACAAAATGACATGCCTGATGACTATTGGTTTGCATTTCTTAATTATCCTAAACAGTTTATGACAGTTGCTAACAAAAGGCCAAGACTTCACATTTCATCTTTAAGTGTTACCTAGGTACAATACCTTAAAAAGAGTTAACCTTAATTTTGTATCAATATACAAAGATCAATACTGATGTAGCCCAATATAATCATAATTTTGCAACAATATACAAAGATCAAAACCAATTTAGCCAAATATAATATTAATTTTGTATCACTATACAAAGGTATAAGAACATATTCAATAATCTGTCCTTCTTTCTTTATCATTCCTATATTATGTCTATATCCCATTTTTTCTGAAGTCTTTTCACCCCTACATAGGAGAGAAAGAAGAATACAGAAAAGAAAAAGAGAGAAGTCCCTGGGTCTAACCTCCAAAACCAATTTAACAAGACCATTTAACAGCTTGTAATCTCTCTCCCTAAATAACAAAAAGTATCTATAACCCATCAAATGACCAAAGAGGGGAAAATCACCCACCCCACCTTCTGGAGATGGGACATCACTCTCTTAAAATGACATCCTGCTGATTTGGGACATAATAAGCCTGTTTGGGGCCCAAATTAGAATGGAAAAATGGTTAAGCATGTTAATAGAATCATTTGATGTTCAGTCCTTTTGTGCTCAGCTATTCAAAGAATCTCCAATTGGAGTTGGTTGAATTAGTGGCAAGCCTATCTCTTGGCAAGAAAAATCCCTTGCTTCAACTGTAGACAGAATGCTGTCCAAATAGGACAAAACTTGGAAGCAGGTAAGTTGACAGCCTAGCTCTGCCAAGACAGGGTAGGGAAGTCCTTCATAATTCTTCCTTTACACTCAATGTCTGTCAGAGAAATGGGGCCAAACGGCTGAAGATTGATGCTGTAATGTATGGAGAGAAAATGGGAACTGTCCAGGCAGCCACTGGTATGTCATTTCTTAATTTTGGAAGCTGCTGGCCCTGCACTTCCTGTATAATCAGATATATTTATCCCTCTCAGGTCTCTGATGTGGTTGAGGACTAGATAGCTAGAGTCTCATAGTTAAATTTTGAGTTGCTTAGGAATTAAGAGGGTGTTCTGGATATAAGAAGATGTTTTTAAAATTGTCATGAAAGTTAGTATGAAAGATGAGTTGGATATAGAACTTTAAACTTATGGAGATGGTTAGATAGTTGAATGTTAAAGTCAGGTGCCAAATATATATGGACTGGACAGTGGGAATGTATGCTAAGCCCTATAACTGTCATAATTGTGGACTAATTATTTCTGTTGTTTTGTATTTGTTGTTAAAAGAGAAAGAGCCATTTGTTGGACTGAAAGGGGGAGCTGTTGGGAGGGGGAAATAAACCTTAAACTTAAAAAAAAAAAAGGAAGTGGATGAGGGGTTGAGGGGGAAAAGGGTGGGAGGGTGGGACTGGAGTAGGGAGTAGGGAGGGGATTGCAATTGAGATGTAACTTGAAGAAATAAAAAATGAATTAAAAAATAATTTTTAAAAGGTGAACTTCTAAGCTCTACCTGCTTCCATTCCTGAAACACACACACACACACACACACACACACACACACACACACACACACACACACACATACACTCAAGGGTTGAGGGAGAAAGAGCTGTTACTGTTGCCCTCATGGTCAGCTACCATTTTTAATCATACAGATGAAAATCAGTAGAGATATATTTGACTCTTCTCTCTTTTTTTTCCATTCCACATTTGATATGATCTGTAAACCTTTGCTGTCTCCTCAAAACACTTATAAAATGTAAGCATTCCTTGCTATGTTACCTGTCTCCTGAAGGAATGTGCGAGTGACCTTGATCTCTGGACTGGGTCTTTGTAATGGCTTCTTAAGTGTCCTTGTTCTACCTTTCTTCTTCTCCATTCTGTGTTCCCAACTCAGTAGTTAAGGAACATGCTAGTATGTAAATTAAAGGTGAGACTGGTGGTACAACCCTATAATTCCAAGCTACCAAGAGACTGAAGCAGGAAGCTCAGAAAGCATCATCTGCCTGTTCTACTGAGTGTGTTCCAGGCAAGATATGCTCTATCAGATGGAACAGATTTAAATTTAAAACCTGTTACAAAAATCAAGGAAGGTAACTATAGAGTGATAAGTGGATAAATCCAATGGGAGAAACAATAAGCATATATGAACCTAATCATGGAACATTCAGTTACATAAAGCAATGATTTTTACTTCACTATGTCAATGAATCCCTCCAAATACCACCTATGCAAAATTGACTCACATCCCAATGCTACCTGTCTTTCCTCATTGGTTTATTGTTTTTTCAAATTGATAACAAATTTTTAATTAGTTGCTTGATAGAATAGAAGTTCTGTGGAGACAAATTTTTATGTGTGTGTACATTTGCAAATATGTGTATGCATAATATATATGTCCATTTTTATGTATGTGTATGCAGGTGTGTGTATTTATATGTATGTGTGTTTGTATGTGTATATGTGTGTTTGTTTGGGTTCATGTGTGTGCCCTTTGCTCCCCGGCTGGTGTATTATTGGCTTTCAATGAAGAGTTGCTAAATGAATGAATGAATGTGTTTTTGAATACACCTCTACATTCTTCTCCTCCTTCCTCTTTCTAATAGGGAGCCCCTGCTTCTCCATCTTGTACAAAATGCCAGGCATAGCAGTCTTCTGCTGGTGGTTACACTTTGCTGCTGCGATGCCAACTATGCTGGAAGCCCAGTGTCTGAACAGACTGGATTGTGGGGTCACTTAGGTATGCACACCCTGGCTTATGCTGACTTCTTCAAAGGGTTTTCTAAAGAGCTTCTTCAATGGTGGAGACTTATCTTCCTGCTCCTTTCAATGGATTCAAAACCAGCTTGGAGCCAGGTCAGGAGGGTACAGTATTAATACCCTCCAATCTCATTCACTCTTTGGGGCACCTGAGCCGAAAATCTTTTCCTCTATGAATAGGAATAAAGTGAAGCTTTCAGGGCTTTTGAGTCAAAATACAAACTACACAGAGAGGTCAATATTCCCAAATGTCATAGATTCTATATCTGGGTTCTGTCCAGTCACTCTGACAGTGATAACTGGATCAACCAGACAGGGTAGAAAAAGATACGTGTGGTTGGCATGGCAGAAGTTTGGTGAGAGATTTGTTTCTGCTACTTGGAAGGAGAGTTAGCCTCACTTTCAGATTTTCCTTTAGGGCATCCTGATTTCTCAGAGAAAAAATTGTTTCCTGAGCATTTTTTTCTTTTCTATTTTTCCCTTTCTCCTTCTCTCTGCTCTTTTCTCCTCTCATCAGAAGATGGCAGCAGAGATCCCTGTCCTGTGCTGCCTGAGGCTCCATCTGTCCAGCAGGCTACACAATGCTCCCCAGCCCAGTAAACAAATTCAGGGTGAAGTCTTTTCAAAACACAAACCAAAACTAAAACCAAAAAACATCAATTTAATCTAAGGAAAATAAATTCACAAACTACCACTGCATTTATCAGTTCATTCTGGACAAAGTGACATAGGAGGTCTACAAAACTAAACTCCCAATGGCGGGCATCCTCGAATGTGTCTCTTCCATATGTGACAAACTGCAAGGCTCAGGAGAGGAAGGAGTGCTACCAAAGCTGGCAGCTGATTTACAAGTATCTCGGCTTAACCTGTCAGTCTGTGTGGAGCCAGGCCAGGCTGTCAGTGGAGCCTCGCCCCCACAGCCATGCATACCACATAGTCCAAGTGGTCTGCAGAGCCTGCATGGGTTCTGCTCCTATCTTTCAAGTGCCTTTTCCTTCTGGCTTCCAGTTTTGTTTTGCATCCTGATTCTGAAGCCGAGGAACATATACCTCCCCACACTCCCCAATTTCATCATCTATGTCTGTTTGGGAAGATAGATATTCTTGGACCTATTATTTTCTCTAATGTGAAAGAAGAGATTCTTCTTGAATTTTTGTTTGTTTCTCGTCTGTCCTTCCATTTCCATGTATATTATTTTTAAAAAAATTGCATTAGAATTATTCAAGATAGCTTACTATTCATAAATTTGTAAAAAAAAAGTCCTCATGATAAGGTAATAGAAATTTAAATTATCACTTTCATATTAATGTCACTTTGGCTCCAGCAGAATACCTGATGGAAATTGGTTTTAGAACTGGGAGCTAGACCACATCTCAGAACAAGGGGAGGTTTTAAGCTTGCGTATCTCTGAGTCCCAGTGATCTCTAACTTCTACCTGTCCTCTGTCTCTATATTGTGAGCAGAAAAGAGTCTCCTGAAAGTGTTGTATTTCTGCCCAGGTCCCATTGAACAGAACTAGGTCACATGACCATTTCTAAGTCAACAGCCAGTGTTATAGGAGTAGTTTTATCTGGGTGCACTTATGATTCCTATTCTACTTCTAGCTCCATTTTCCTTGAACATGCTGCTGCTACTCTCTGAACAATGTTAGGTTTCTTTCAGTGAGCAAAAGGGTGTGATGGTTGTTGCATAGCAATTAGGATGAAATATTAACACCACTCAAAAGTGAAAGGATGCATGCATCTTGATCTTCACTGTGTCTAGGAGAGATGGCCAGCATTATAACAGCAGTTATCTGTGAGTGATAGTTTGCTTGTGGGTCAAGTGTTAGAAGAAGATTGAAGTACTGATGACAAGGGGACTCTGTTAAGTGGCATATAGATGGATTTGATATGTAGATGTGAATGTGTCTGTGCCTATGCGTACACTACATTAACTAATGAAGAAGTGTTTAGCAATGAGGAGGCTACACAGTGCATGTATGTGTGTGTGCACATGTGCATGTGTGTGTGTGTGTGTGTGTGTGTGTGTGTGTGTGTGTGTGTCAGAGATAGTCACTGAACTCCTGGCATAGCCCCAGCACTCAGAACAATGTCATGAAAAAAGAAATTCCTCCTCTCTATGATGTTTCTTCCAGGTGGTATGAATTAGATAAGAAATACATTTTACTTACAGGCAGATAAATTGCCACATAATGTGTTATGTCACATCTTTAAGGAGCATATGAGTAGTTGGGTTTTCAGTTTTACAGGGACTACTTGTAAAATAGAAGCATGCTATTACTGTTTCCTTTACTAAGAAATTTAACAGGGCCAAAGGGTATGTGATGATTATGATCAAACAATAGGGAAGACTGTGCTTGATTATCTGTCGTCCATTCAGCATCTCTACCCTCCCGTGCTCATTTGTCTTCTGTACCTGATAAGACAAGGTTGGGAGTGTCCAATGAATGAAACTCACAATTTGATAAATATGTGGTAATTTATAGGAACTTAGGAACAAGCCTGGGAGAATAATTCTCTTTGCTGCTGTAGATGGAGAAAGAAGGTAAGAGATCCCAGGGGGAGTTGAGAATTCCAGGTGTTTCCCAGTGAGCGCTTGAAGTACAGGGTACTTTAAGCTGAGTTTGCCTGTCACATGAGTTACTTTTCCTGTGCTGTGATAAAATGCCATGACCAAGGCAATGTATAGAAGAAAGAGAAAATTTCTTATTTGGGCTTATGGTTCCACAAGGCTCAGAGTCCCTTGCATGAGGGAATCACTGCAGTAGGCAACAGACATGTCATCATGAATAGTTAAGAGCTCACATTCTGTACTGCAATCGGGAAGCAGAGAGAGAAAATTTGAAATGCCTTGAGTCTTTAAACTCTTAAAGCCCTCCACCAGTGATTTACTTCCTCCAACAAGACCACACCTCCTAAACCTTCCCAAACAATGGCACCAACTGGGGACCAAGTATCCAAACGTCAGAGCTTGTGAGGGACATTATTATTCAGACTACCCTACTTGTAGGGGCTTCTTTAGATCTTCAAACAGTCTAGCAGTTGGGGAAGCTCCTGCCCACTATGTGCAAGTTTTTAGTTTCTGGAATATGCACACTGATTTCTCATTCCCTAATTTAGGCATATTTAAAGGTTCATAAAATTGTAATTAGTGTATCTATGAGCATGGTTATCTTGTTCCCTCTCCCTTCCTCCCTCCCCCCCCCCCCCTCTCTCTCTGTGTGTGTGTGTGTGTGTGTGTGTGTGTGTGTGTGTGTGTGTGTACAAAATGGTCCAAGGGACATCATTCCTTTAAGTTATAAAGTGGGTCTATTATCCCGATGAGAAGTGAATAGTATAATGCTGCAGAGAAAAGCCTCTCCTATGACATTTTTTTTTCTCAATTACAACTCAGTGTTTGCCATGTTAAAATTTTATGTACTTGTTTTGTAGCCTTTGCTATTTTCTATGGTTTACTCTTTAAGGTAAAAATGTGGTTTTACTATATTTGTCTAAGGTTAGATTTTTTTTCTTTGACTCTGACAATATGTCACAGGCATCTTTCCAAGTGTGTATTTGCAGACACAGCCTCCTCATTCTTTTTCAATATTTCTTTGAATGATGTAATATCATTTATTAAGTCATATTTCTCACTGTGGGCATTCATGTTACCTCTAATATTTCCCATTACAAGTAATATTGCAGTGAATATTCATATAGCTATTTTCATACCTACACATGGGTATTTAGAGGGGAAAAATGTATAATATGAGTTGTTGGCTCTGAAAACTCATACATATCTTAGTGTGAGCACATTCCAAAATTGTCTGAAGAAAATCTTACTTTGATTCACAAAGATAATTTGAATCTTGCCAATAGCTCTGATATTATAAATCAGCATGATAAGATCTTAACAAAACTAAGGAAGAGGTTTTGAACTTGACTCCTCACACCCTGTAACCCTGGCAGGTACCTAACACTTGAAACCTGTCACCTAATTATAACTATATTTGGAAGGAGACTAACCTTGGAGCAGTTTCATTGAAGAGGGGTGTTTGTCTTTCCTGATGGCTTAAGGGGCAACAGGAGGCTCAAAATAATCATTGCTCTGCCCTTAATTCATTCACATTTGTCCGGTGATGTTTTCCCTGGTTCTACTTTCTCTATTATTTTCCATAATGAACCATGGATTGTGATCTATTCTGTATTGGAGATCCTTATTTTTACTTACATTTAACTGCTCCTGAGACATCCCCTCCTCAAAGGACTTTGAACCTTTTAGCTAATGTAGAAATGATCTGATCTGGATATTAATCACTACTGGGTAGAGCACCATCCAAGCAAGCCTGGAAGCCCCATTCCAGCACACCAAATGCCCTGAGTATTAAAAGAAAAAGGACTCAGGAATCTCATAAATAGACTTTTTTTTCTTATTGTCTACTTTTGGGCTTTAAGTAGAGTCTGATTAGTCCAAAACAATCAGACTACAAGGTCTAGACTTGAAATTAAGGGGAATTTCAATTTAAATGAGTGAAGACTGGTAATTACTGAACACTTACATCAGGCCAGAGAGTTTAGATATATTATTTAAATTGATCTCCACACAACCCTGTGAGGCAAATGGCCATGTTGTATTTTACTGCAAAGGTATAGAGCAAGGCAGACAATATGCAGTAAATCTGGCTGTCCACCCAGTCATTGGTCAGTGGGGATTTAGTATCAAATTATGCCTCTAGAGGGTAACCACTATACATGTCAGGAACCCACCCATGGAAAAAGGTGGAGTAGATATAACAATGCTGGAAGAAATATAGAACCAACATTTAAGGTTTATTATGTTTGTCATCTCCATCATTGGCTCAGTTAAGTATTATATTCCCAGAACAAATAACCTTAACTGAAAAAAAATCCCTGTAGTTAATTTGTGGGTTCCAGAAGTTCATGTATGCTTTTCTTATTTCTTTAAAGCAGAGAATCTCAACACACAGCACTGTTGGTATTTTAGGAGGGATGAATCTGTATTATGAGTTATGGGAGGCACATCCTCTTCTGTAAGAAGTTTTATGTCCCCTCCCATCTTGTATTCACTAGATGCCAGGAACACCTCCTCCAAATGTAGCAATCAGAAATGTCTCCATGGGAAGGGAGGTGGCTCAGATGACTATCCAAGCACAAATATCTAGCTGAGATCCACAACACTCACTTAGAAATCTATGCAAGGCACCATATATCTGTAAGCCTGGTGGGTAGAGAAAAGAGGATCCCAGGTCATTGTTGGTTAGTCTAAACAAACCAGTGAGCTCCAGGTTATATGAGATGGCCACTTTCTCAGAAAATAATGTGTTGGAGAGAGTGAGGAAGACATTTCAACATCAATCTCTAGCCTCCACTCATATAACATGGGCGAGCCTACTAGCACACATGTGTGTACACATATGCATACAACACACACACACACACACACACACACACACACACACACACACACATCTCTAGACATTGTCTCTTTGAGAACCACTGATTAAAAACAGAGGTAAATCAAGAGAGGTGGGAAAATAAGTGGAACCCTTCCTTTCCCCAAATCCATGAGTAAAATTTATAATGAATTTGCATCAAGTTCCCACTGCACACAAATATATATTACAGTGAATATTCGTATAGCTATTTTCATACCTACACATGGGTATATATATATATACATATATATCAACTGGGGAGAGGAGCAGGCTATTTTCAGTGTGATATGCTGAGAAGCAGGCTTACATTGACTTGTTAAACATAAACAGGAATGATATATGTGCAGTTAGAGAATATGTCAAAGTGTTATTCATATCGAGCCTCTGGGCAGGTGTTATAACTGTTAAGTTTTTCAATTCTGCATCATGATTTCTCAGAGAAGTAAAATTAGGAAAATGACTTCAGTTTCTAATTATTGAGCTATTTCAAATAGCTCAATAGGTGGTGGCTCAAATTAAAAAAAATTACTCATAACTATGCAGTATGAATCCCTGGTCCAAACTTCAGGAATTTTACATCATTTTATGTTAGGTTTCCTAGGGACCCATGGTATTGAGGCCCTTTGTGACTGGTGACTGTTAAGGAAATGGCACTGTAAAATAAACAGATCACTGAACTGTGGACCCACAGATACTGGTCTGTAGCTGTCACTGTCCAGTTGATTGCCCTGGGCCAGGTCACATGGGCTCCTTAGGGTCCAATCACATAAGAATGGTAAAATAAAACCTAAAACTGACCATGATTTAGTTGATAGCTCTCTGTCACTGAGATTTGTGGTTCATTCTTATTCAGAATCTATTCTGTATATAGGCAAAACTTTAGTGGACCAACAAGAATGTGTAAGTTGAGTCTACTCCTACACAAGATTAGGTCTAGAAGGAGGTAAGAAGGATCAATCTCTCTATATCTTAAAACAAAACAGGAGTGGGGTGATTTTGAAGACAGTTTCAGATAAAAGAACATGGAGGGTGGCCTCTGTAACAATCAGTTATGGAGGTGATGTTATTCTTAGGGAGGCTGAAGGGCTTCTCATTTGTAAAGCATATAAATCAAAAGTTCCCTATTCTGATGATTGACACATCCTAAAATTAGCCAAACCTCAGGTAAAGTCAATGCCACAGTTTTCACACACATATATATACCACTATGCAGCCCAATTGTTATACACGTTTATAGAAAGAGTCATTTCAAGTCCTTGCTTTATTATTTATTATAGTCCTGCCTGACATGGGTCCTCTGTTACCTCTCCCCCACAACCCTTAGCAGGTTCCAATCATTTTGTCCCCCCCCCACCTCCTATGATACTCAGCTCTATATACACCTGGTCCCTAGCTTGGTCAGACCCTGAAGATAGCCAGGTTAGCATTTTGTGAATCAATAACTATGTGAACAGTAGAGATTCTTTGGTAATCACAGAAAGAATCTGTATCTTTAATGATATAAGGAGAAGATAACATACCTATGGGAGGAAAAATGAATGTTTCTGCAGAGCTGGTAGAATTCATGGAGAGCAATGGACCACATGACCGCTAACATAGGAGCTTGTTTTTTTTATTTTTATTTTATTTTTGTTGTTGTTGTTTTTATCTAAATGGTCTAGAGACATGTAAACCCTGTGTGGTAGGAGAACTGAGCACATCCAAGGGAAGACACAGGAACCTCACAGAGATATGTTGACAGGCTAGCTCTGCCAAGGACAGAGTAGGCAAGTCCTTCATAATTCTTGCTTTACAATTAATGTGTGTCAGAGATACTGGGCCAAGAGGCTGAAGATAGATGCTCTAATGTATGGAGAGAAATTGGGGACTGTCCAGGCAGCCAGTTGTCTTTCATTTCTTAGTTTTAGAAGCTGTTGGCTCTGCAGTTCCTGTATAATCAGATATATTTATCTTTCTCAGATCTCTGATGTACTTGAAGACTAGATAATTATAGTCTCACAGTTAAATTTTAAGTTGTTTAGGAATTAAAAGGATGTTCTAGGTCTAGGGAGATGGTTTGAAGTTGGTAATGCAAGTTAGGGTAAAAAATGAGTTAGGTGTAGAAGTTTAAACTGATGGAGATAGATGGATAATAGAATATTAATATCAGTTGCCAAATATGTAAGGACTGGACTTTGGGAATATATGTTATACCTTATAATTTTCATAATTGTGGCCTAATTATTCAAAAAAAGAATTATGAGTTCTGGGCAAAGGGGGAGAGGAAAGAAGGGTGGGGCTGGGAGGGGTGGAGGGAGTGGACTGTGATGGAGATGTAACTTGAAGTAATAAATAAACATTAAAAAAAAAAGCAAATGCTTTGATTGCAACCCAGGTAATTGTGGATGTCTTTTTCAGTCACATGATTCTTTCAAGTCATATTAATAGGTTGGGAGTTTTGTTTAGGGTCTGAGGGAAAGTGTGGAAAGTAATGATCCTGTTACTTATTCCAGGGGACAGTGGGAGCCTCTGGCAGATGGGTGTGACCCCCAAGCAGATCTTCCTCTTGTTATAGGCACTCAATAGCAGATAGACTGGTTCCTTTATTTGTCTAGTGCTCAGTGATTCTCTTTGTAAATGAAAGAAAATTCAATGCGTGCTAAATGGTGGGAATGCATTTGTAGCTTAGATATGTGATATTTAACCATGATGGATCACCCAGGCTAACGAAAGGTTGACAAACCTCAGCCTTGCGTCGCACACTCTGAAATGAAATAGAAATCAATGAAGCAGCTAAATGCCCCCTTAAATGCCAGTCTCCCTTTTCACTATAAACCCCCTTCTAATTCTTTCATGAAAATAAATGGAAGGATTCTTCATTACATATTCATTTTATGAATCCACTCTGCTCATTAGGTTGAAATAAGGGGTAGGTGAGGGTTTATTAGGGAGTAAGCATATCTGATAAGCATTAAATTACTTCTGATGGCTTTATGTATTTAACAGAGTTAGCAAATTAGCTTAGGCTTTGATCTAATGGAGCTGATCCTGATGAGGGCCGTGGATTTAACCCTGCATTAAACAGAACACTGACCTCGGGAACAAGGTGAGGGTCTGAAGCGCTGACGCTCGCTCCCAACTCGTGTCCTTGGAAACATTCCTCTTGTTCTGGCTGGTTCTAATTGCCTACACATAGGTGACTCTGCAATCACTGTTGTAACCGAACTTTTAAATTATTATTTAACACTTATTTATTTATTACTAAATTCACTTATAACAAACACCAACAATTTCTTAACTATTAATCCTATAAATTCCTACAACCCCTTTAACCTATCCACTAAAACTATTGATAATCATAACAACCACTTTCATAACCTTTTAGAAGGATACAGTCTCTGGGGCAGGTCCTCAGTCGTCAGGAACACAGTCTTTGTTGTAGATTCTTTAACACACTTAGCAGTCCTTCTTCTGGATCTCTCAGATGCAGGTTCGTCAGGGTCGTTGGTTATTGCAGTCTCACCTTAAATAAGGCTTCATGCTTTCTTCTCTGTGGGAGACCCCAGCCATCTGCAGGCCAACTTACTTCTTTTGAATCAGGAACTCAGGTGCTCTGCCTCAGTCCTTAAAGCCAGGCACCGTTTCCTTTAGGCCACTGTTTGGACAGATCAAACCCCTCTAGGCAAAAGCTGAGCCACAGGGTCCAGTCCTTGGCCTTTTGGTGTCTTGCTCAGGCTTTCTTTGCTCACCGGCTTCTTTCTGCTTCAGGGAGAGAGCTGGCCATCAATGGCTAGCCGTTTTTTCAGCAGGACTCTTGGAGCTCTCTAGCATCAGGGGCCTCTTCTCTTCTGGGCTCCACGCACTGTCCTCAAATAGGAGGAACTCTGTTTCAGCTTAATTTGGGCTCCACCCACTTAGCAGCTGAAAACAATGTCAGGCCAGATACTTTGTTTCTTCAATTCTATTGAGTCTTTCCTGTTTTCCTGACTTCAAACTTGTTTTTCAGTCTATTGAGTCTTTCCTGTTTTTGCTGACTTCATGCTGATAATGCTCTTCAGGCCCCGAATTAAGAGACAGTATCAGAAACTCCTATATATTTTCTAAATCTAATTTATCTAACCCCTACACACTGTCTTCACTCCTGTCCCTCTGAATGTCAGCTTTTGGGTTCCCCATGCCAGCTGGACAGTGTGCCTGATCCTTCTGTGTTTCACAGTGAACACATCATCAGTCCTCTCATTTACTGTTTCCCCCCACCTTGAGATATCTCAATTGTCATTTGTCCCATCATATCCCTCATGACCCAGACTGGAAATTTTACTGTTAAGATGGCTTCTTCCATGCTTTGGTGGTTTTCTTTTTAGCCCATTCCTGATTTTAATCCTGACACTGTTCCTTACTGTTATCAATGGATGGGGGAGAGTATACTGTTGTGTGTTGTATGTAAAAGATGATAAGATAAGCTTCTTGCTTTCCCAAATCAAAGTCGAAACAGGGGTAGAAGCTCTTGATAGGTGGGTACAATGCAATATGCACATTATTCATGTATGGAGAGCAGAAAAGGCCGTCCGAGGGTGGGGATGAGCAGAGGTAGCTTTAGAGATGAAACGGCATTGGGTTTGATGCAGTAGAATGAGAAAAGTGAGCCAGTGGTTAGTGTTAGGGATGGCAGGATGCTGCAGGGGCCAGTACTAAGCACCTCTGTGGTTTTCATAAGGTTCATTACTCTGCCGAGATAGCTGAAACCTTTCTACTTCCAGTTACGTCTGCAGTTTATATGCCTTGAACATTAGGAATGTAGGAGAGACAATCTCAAGTTTCTCCACCTTCAAGCCTAATACAAGTCATATGGCGGATATGAGATACTATAGCTCATCTCCCGGAAGCTCATGCATGGAAGAGTTAGTCTCTGATATAGTAGTGAACGGATATGGGGTTTTGGGGAGGCAATTGGATCATGGAGGTTATGAAATCATCAGTAAATTAATCCATTTAGAGATTCAAAACTTAAAGGTTATAGGGATGTGGCCTTGTTGGAAGAAGCAAGAAGCCCTTGGAGAGTTTATCTCATCCCTGCCCCTTCCTCTGTTTCTCATTCTGTTGCTTCCTGACTGCTGTAAAGTGAGATGCTTTTCTTCCCTGCCATGACGCTTTGTCTCACCGCAGGCCCAGAAACAGCAGATAACCGTAGACCAAAACCTCTTTCCTCCTTTAAGCTGTGTTTTTCTTTTGTCTTTAGTATGTTGCCTGCCATCACTAACACTATACCAACAGAAAGCTGACTAACATGCACCACATATCAAGGTTTTTGTAGGAAATGGGTATTTCTCAGGAGACATTCTAATAAAAGAAAATCTATAGTGAGAAAAGCAAGGTTGAAGACCATCAAAAGACAGTGCCTTGTGCTCTAGCTCCAGCAACGGCAAACAGCTATAATTACTCTATCTATAAGGAGAGCGTCAGAGACCATCAAGAGGGAGAGCATAAGGATACAGACTGCTTCCAGATGCAGATGTCAAAGCACATGTCCCAGAACCTTGCCTAAACAAGAAACGTGGCAACAAGGGCTCTTTGTGTTCTGTTTGTTTTATCTCCTGCTCTTTAATCTCCTTTGTGCATTTTATTTGACCAAACCCAACCAGAAGTTAGACAGCAAATGAGATGGGCCATGCAACATGCAGAAGTCAACACCCAGGATATAGTGGAGGCAGATGAAGCAAACAACAAATCCTCTGACAAAGTTCGGAAAGAGAGGGAATAAAGATACTTCTACCGAAAGTAAAGTTCCACAGTCAAATCTGTCTCAGTTTTCATCTCCTGAAAGGGAGTTCTCATGTACTGTGTAAGAGTAAAAATAGCATGATAACAACTGGAGGAAACAGAGGTGTGTGTGTGTGTGTGTGTGTGTGTGTGTGTGTGTGTGTGTATGTGTAATTCTGATTGCCTCTATTCCTTCATCTCTTTCTTATTCTATCAACCTTGCCCCCCCCCCATAGTACCAGTTTCTTTCTCAGATTCAATACTTTTGGTTTAGTTTTGTGACCCAAGGAGTTTAAACAGGACCCACTATGTGACCATTAAGTTTGAACTAACCATTGGGGCTTGGTGGGATCAGCAGTGCATATGTAGCACCAATTTTCCCTCTGCTTGAATATTTCTAATAGCTAATAGCTAATAATTCAGCAGTGAATATTCTGAACCTCTCCTCCACCCATGCCTGTGTTGACAGAATATCTTCTCACTCTCTGTTTTTCCTTTTGCTCCCTGCTGGAATGACAGGGCAGTGTTTACCTTTTGTCTTTGTAGCCATGTCCCATAAAGGGAGGTACTCGGTTCACTCATTGAGTCTCTATGCATATCAGCCAAACATGAACCTAATGGATAAATGTGTTTACATGAGTTGGATACTCTTACAACTCCTTGGCAGAAATTGGAACCTGGCAGGAAGTAGTCTTTTCCTGATAGCCCTTGCATACAGTAAGTCCTTGATGTTTATAGATTACATACCTTAGCAGTAATGTATTCTACCTAATATCCATAATATCACTTACTGATAGTGTGACCAATGTATTTTCTCAACTATAACCTGTGATTCTTCTGACAGAATTGAGAATATTCTGAAAATATTCATGAAAAATATTATATACATAATATATATATTTATATATAACATTATATAATGTATATATGGGGCCAAGACCATCCCAGAGTCAAATGGAAATCCTAAGGCCATTTATAAATACATTTCTCAAAGAGTTCTTATGACCACTGTGTCTTTGAAAGATTCTAGTGAATGTCTTACCCAGGAATGCACAAATTAGTAGCCTGGGGTCCACATCCAGCTCAGTGCTTAATGTTTGTAAAGCTCTTTATGGAGTGAGGATACTGTCAGTCATTTTACATTTATCTCCAGTTAATTTTGTGCTTCGTTGGCCAATTTGAACAGCTTCTCCTAAGGCTGTGTGGCCTTCAGTGTCTTGAATGTTTGCTAGTTATTTCTGGTGCCATTAGGGCCATGTTGGTTTGGGGCCTTGTGAAGTCTGGCTTTGACCTGACATCTTCAATGCAAGAAAACTGAAATATATGCATAAAATTATGTTAAATAAATAAGTAGATTTTATTTAGTATGTGTTCTCCTTCCCCACCTTTACCATCCTCTTTAAGGAATGTGTCATAAGTGTTTCCGGCCAGTTGGCTGATACAAGCCATGTCTCAAGGAGTCAAAACACTCACTGTTGTTAATTCCCATAACCACCTGCTGGGGGAATTTTGAGAAATGGATCATTGGAGTAAACTTGAGGGTTTGTCTGCCTTGGGGCAGTTTATAGGAAGGTTGTCATGTTGTGCTGATATAAAGTTCTAGAACAGAGAGAGATTCTTGAAGGGATGAAAGAGGAGAGGACCTCTTCATATAGTAGGTGTTTAAGAATCCCTAACTACTGTCTTTGCTTAACACTTTCTGAAGTTCCAGTAAAGAAAAGACCAAACCTTACATTCTGATAGAATCCATATTAAATCCATCCAGTTGAAAAACATTCAAGGTCTCTTGGTTAATTAAAAAGAACTGAAGTTGTTCACAACTTAATACTGTATTTTCTGTTCTTTTTAAAGTCTGCATGTAGGATAAATAATAATTAGCTAATTATAATTATTATTACAATAAACAAAGTTGCAAATCATACATATAACTTAGGCCAAAATCTGATATATTTTAAACACCCAGTGAGTGTTAAGTGTTGCTATTGTTTGAATAAATTTGTTTTCAGTATGCATAGCTCTTCAATTTCTTTGCTAGATCCTCAAGCTATTCTGCTAACAGGTGGGGTAAAATATTTCATTAGGCAATGTAGATATATTTGTATATCATTTATTTCAGCATTAAAAACTCAATAAAATTGTCTTGCATAATAAAGTCATATTTTGGATATCCCTTCCCCATGAATGAAAAATGAAATTATGGTCATGTGTTTACAAAGTTGCATGTATATATCTGTTCATTAAATGAACCAGCAGTTTCACTTTACTTGGAGAATAGACTATTGATTTGGACCATTCTGTAGGAGGCTTATCTATCACTTTGAACAAATAAAAACTTATATGAGATTGGATTTCAGTATAGGAGACAGGAAAAAACATACTTAACTGAAGGCAGCTTATGGTTGTGAGGCCAGATTCAAGAGGTATCATCAATATATCAGGTTCCTGCTTTCAGTTTTTAATGATCTCTGTCACCTCTGATAAAGTTAACTTCACTTTTATTGAAGCAAAATTTGGCCTGGTCCCCATATTTTAAAAACACACTTACCACAGATTCACCCTGTCACTTTCCTGGAATTGACATATCTGCCTTTTGGATTTGTTGGTGTTGGAGAATCAATATAATTCTACGATTTTTTAAAATTTGTTTGGCTGTGGAATGTGGCTTTCTCTGCACAAAATTCAGCTCATTTCCAATCCAATTGCACAGAAAGGGAAGCATTGTAAATTCTGAATTCTAAATCCACTCACTGCCATCTTTTGGCCTTTTCTCAGCCCAGTCTTACAGCTGGATAGCTGAGTTAAAAACCTTCTTAAAATGTATCCAGCTTAGAAGTAGCCTGTCCTCTAATGAGTCTAGAGCAGTGGCTCCCCACCTTCCCAAATGCTGCCATCCTTTAATACAGTTCCTGATGTTGTGGTGACTCCCAACCATAAAATTATTTTCGTTAGTACTTCATAACTATTTGCTACTTTCATGAATATTGATGTAAATATCTGATATGCAGGATATCTGATATATGACCCTTGTGAAAGTGTTGTTCTACTTCCAAAGAAGTTGTTACCCACAGGTTGAGAACCACTGTCTAGACTGTCCCTGGGGACATTTCCCCATTCATTCTTTGATAAATAAACCTTGAGTCCATGTTTGGGTAGCTAATGAATCTAATTTCCTAGTATCCTTCAAAATTTGGATGCGCCCATGAGATACTTCTGGCTTACTGGGCAGTGATGTTAATTTAATATTATATTCTACAAGATTTCTTGTGCTTATTTATTGGCCCCCATACCCTTCCCAACACTTGCCTTCCTTTACGGTGACTCCATGGAGGCTATATGAAACACATGGCTAGGATGGGACCATAGTCCTTAGTATCTGATTTTGAAGCTGCAATGGCTCCCATTATCTGGTCAAAAGCACTTGATGAAGATGAGGAAGTCTAGGATCCACATACAACTCTTAGCTATTGTTGTTACCCATTTCCTTGTCCAGGACCATAATTTTGAAGTGACCATTTCAGGGTATGAATCTCATAGATAAGACTCTGGAGCCCTGATCACACAGAACTGATCAAACAGCCCCAGCTTTTTAATCTCAGACATTCCAGAAAGAGGAACATTCAAAGTTCCTTTAGCTCTTGAAAGGACAACTGAACAGGAATCCTCATTAGACATGGGGTACGACCATAATAAGACAAAACAGAATGTGTTTACTTCAAGGTTGGCTATGATGACTGACATCCATGTTTCAGACAATAAAGTTGGTGCTGAATTGCTATGATATGGCAAAATATTTAAGAAAATAATCATCTACATCATCTCAGAACATGTCACTCCAGAAGAGTAAAATGCTTTTGGTGTTGGTATGTAGAAGGTGACTCTTCCTGCTGTTTCAAAGATATTTGAGGTGATAAACTCAGATGAACCATTAAATAGCTGTATTAAGAGCAGAGCAGTACAAGGGCCTCAGCTGTTCTCAGGAACATCCATCTATCTATCTTCTATCTATCTATCTATCTATCTATCTATCTATCTATCTATCTATCT
>CAJQZJ010001511.1:3443189-3457787 GCA_907164525.1 Lophiomys imhausi | reverse complement strand
TCTATCTATCTATCTATCTATCTATCTATCTATCTATCTATCTATCTATATATGTATCTGTCATCTATTTATCTATTATTTATTTAGTGGATATATGTGAGGAGGAGCAGGCTCCATGGCAACCATGTGGAAAGTAAAGAAAACCTTCAAGAGTTAGCTCTCTTCTTCCAACCATGTGAGCTCTGGGAATCAAACTTAGGTTATCAGGCTTGGCAGCATGTGCCCTTACTAACTGAACAATCTTTGGCTTGCCTCACAGGTTTCCGTAAGTTTTTTTGTCCAGATAATGGGAGCCATTCTAGATACAAAGGCATATCCCAAACAATGAAGTTCTGTTTCAGGGTTGTTTTTCACATGACCTCAAGGGTGTCACCACATAGAAGCAAGCAACTGTTGGAAAGAGAACATAGAGGCCAATAAATTAGCCTATGGGTTTTCAGCCACAAAAACAGGATCAGATGAGTCTTGAGGGTATGATTCTGTAGGGCTGGAAGGAATTGGAAACAAATATGTATTTGTTTCTGAGGAAATAGTATATCCAAGGAAACTGCAGAACTGGCCGGTGAATGTCTTTAGTTTTTCCCCTGTAAAGAGTCTCCCATACTACACACCAGGAAAGTGTACACAGGAAACCTGTGTAGCCCTGAGAGAGAAACACAGTTTGGTATCCACTTCGTATGAATTTGAGGAGTATGACAAACAAAATGCTTATCCCTGAAAATCAGCACCAGGCAGAGAAGATCCTCTAGCTTGTTTTGCTTCCAGCAAGGAGAGAAAGTCACGGCAAAGACAAAGACTGCCATGTGCTTTATTTGGATGAGATCTCTCATTGCAGTCTGAGGACTCCCTGAAACTGTGCTATGCTGAAAAGTGACTCGTGGGGAGCTCAGTCACTGAGCATTCAGATCAAACCTAATGGAGCAAACTGTAGAACCTCAAGTCATTGCATTTGAGTTGCAAGCAGAAATTGGCCCCCATTTATACTGTAACACTTAGTAAACATGAGTGTTTCTTGACTGGAAAGGGGAATTTGCATCAATGTTTGGTTATCAAAAAGGGAGACAGTGAAAGAATGCTAATCTTCTTTAACATCTATTATATTTCTCCTTTAGTGATAGAAATTTCTTATATTTACTTGAGCTCATGGCTTCATAGTAGAACACTACATTTCCAAGCCTTCCATGTGGCCAGTTCTGCTTCTTAACTAAATCCTGCACATGAGTGGGAAGTATGAGTGCTGATCTTTGTTGAGACCTTAAGATGAATAGACACAGTGTTCCCTTTAACTTGCTCGCCTTTCCATTCTGTGTAGCATACAATGAGGTTGGAAGGAGCTGAGGCAGCCATCATGGACTATGAGCTATAATCTGTATAGTGTTTGTACCAAAGCACCAAGGGTACCAAGTGCTTGAGTCACTGCTATCAAAGAGAGCTATACATCCCTGGGCTGTGTGTGGAGTCTTTTGTATGAGGAGAAAAGCCTTTTCATGACTTATAGTTGGGGAACTGACATCTACTTTAACCAGTGCAATGGGGCATTATTTCTTGTGAAACGAAGACCTGAGTTTGTGTCAGCTACTCCCTCAGATTGAAACTGTGGAGGCATTAATCATAGGCTCAGAGATCCTCTTGTCTGCTTCCAATTACTCCAAGGTAAGGTTGGCAGTAGCTGTGCAGTGACTCATCCCTTAACCCTGCTGAGGTGGCAGGATATTTAGGGGATTACTGTCTGGCCTCCCCTGGACTGGTTGATAGGAGTGTGTGGTATGGCTGTGCTAAGCATCCTACTCATGAGCAGGCACCGTCTGTCTTAACTGCAGAAGTACCAGGGACTGGCAAGGCTGGGATGATCTAATTAAAAAGAAGGCTGTGACCTCTATCTCCAACTTATGAATCTGTACAGCTGCCACCATGTTCCCGCCAGCTGAAGAGGCCTGCCCCCTGCTCAAATGCTCTGCCTCAGAACCAGCCAGTTGCCAGGTCTCTGGCACAGCTTCGATACAAGCAGCCAGCTGCTGTAAAGGCCCTTTCTCTGCCTAAACTCCTTAGGAAGAGACAAAATGGCTTTACTCTTAGAGCCAAGGTGGCTTGTATTAAATTCTTCAGTTTCATCCCATAGATCTAGAGCATGACATAATTATTCAAAGGGAGATCCTGGAAAGATCATAGAATTTTGTATGAATGATTGATATCCTCATGGTTTTGCTAAGTCTCATGGTGGACTCTAAGTTAGGAATCAATGAGCTTTGCATAGGTTCATGAACTTTTCAGTCAATTAGCCTGGATGGTCCTTGTGCCATAGCATGCAAATTATTTTTACTCTCGAACCATTAGCTTAATTGTAGCACCTGTGAAGTGTTTTTGTTTATTTCTTTGTTTGTTTGTTTTAATGACCATGATTCACTTAGCTCCTGTGCAGTGCCTGGTCAAGAGTAGCCTTAGGAAAGTGTTGGATGCTACTGACATTTTTATCATTATGAGTTTTTGGCTCACCAGACATGCAACTTACTAATCATAAAAGACCCTCTGGAATCTTCTGGCATCTAACCTTTGGGCAAACCAGAACCTCCTGCTGGGGAAAATGGTACTGATGGTTGAGTGGGGATTTCTGAGATGGTTGCAAACCCATTCACATTACAGATAATAACCTTGAGAAAGTACCACCAGCAAGGAGCCTATGGGCCCATAATGAATACAGGCGCCAATGCTGAGCTAGGCTTTGCTCTGTTATAAGTGGAATCTAAAATGTCCCCACAGACTCGTGTTTTGAACACTTGGTACCCCAGCTGCTGTGGCTATTTTAGGAGACTGAGGAACCTCTGGAGGTGGGGCCCAGCTATTAGAAGTGGGTTACTAATGGAGGACTTTGACAGTTCCAGACTGGCCTGGGGTTTCAGGTTTGCCCTGCTTCCTCGTCTGCTGAGATGTGAAGATCCTCCAGTACATGCTCCTGCCACCATAAATGAAGCTGTTCACCATGCTCTTTCCCACAGTGACACTGAAACCTTTTGTAACCAGGAGACAAAGTACCGCTTTCCTCCCTTAAGTTGTGTCTGTCAGGCATTCTGTGCCAGTGAAGAGTAAAGTCACTAAAAGATGGCCTGCTTCATAGGAACTTTTATTCTGGAGGGTAGATCCATTGTTTAAAGAGGTTAATGGTACTTTGGGGACAGTGAACCTTCTCCCAATGCACATAATTCACTGGTTCGAATCCTAAGTCCCACTTTGATTTCCAGTGTTTGAGTGACCTTTCACTTTCTACCCATGAAAATATATTTGAATGGACTAAGTAAAATGGATTAAGATCACTTGGTGACATCTCTACACATGTGGCCTATGTGCACCAAGGCTCTCCTTGGTTGTAATTTCCCAGCAGGCATTCTTTCTCTACTGTTTACAGCACAGCACTGACAGAAGACCCCAGATACCAAACGATAGAAAATGCTCTTGGTTAAGCCATGCAAACTTGCAAAGGGCAATTTTAGGTCATGGTGACCCTGGGAGACACTGAGTGACCTTTTGTGCTGGCATCTTATGGCCACCCAAGAAACAGGCCAAATTCACCTTTAAGTTGGAGAGAAGTTCAGTCAATAAAGTTCATGTCTTGCCAGCCCAGGGTATCTGATTTCAGCCCCCAGAGGCCACATCTGGGAGGGTGGTAGCACAAGGCAATCATTAAGAAGATTGTTGGTCTTGCAGCAGACCAGAGTTTGAGTCTTGGCATCCATGTAGGATGGCTCACAAATGCCTGCAACTCCAGCTTGGGACGTTTAATGCCCTATTCTAGCCTCAAGGTCATCTGCACAAATGAAGTAGGTACACACACACATACACACACATGCACACTCACACGCACAAACACCTATAGACACACACATATGCACACTCACACACACAAACACCTATAGACACACATACACACTCAAATACACACACTCACACAGACACACACATATGCACATGCACACACATGTACACGCACACGCGTGCACACACACACACTCACACACACACACATACACACACACACACACACACACACACACACTTATGTACACAAGCTAGATAAGATTTGACACTAAAAGAAAGCCCTTAACTCGGTTGGTGGAGAAGTTCCCTTTGAAACTATCCCCAGCTAGAGACAGAGACAAGGCACAAGATCCAGATGCTGTGGAGTGAGGAATCTAAGAGAGTGGATTCAGAAGAGATCAGAGTAGCACTCAAGTCAAAAGACTCCAGGAAGCACTAGGGATTATGAAAGCTATTAAATGGATGCAAGGCTAGAAAAGAAAATACTCTTTTGAAATAAATGGAGAATCATTCAGACAGCGAAGAAGGTAATCAGAATAGGACGTGGTGTAATAGTGGACAGAATTGTGAAGAACAAAGTAATGCGAGTACTGTCAGATGCCCAGGCCTCGCCTGCCCTCCATCTCACCCATGGGTGAACAGATAGAGAAAGTGATGCTGGGTGATCAGAACCCAGACCTGCAAAATAGGCTCTGTGCACTGATCCATACCTTGAGCAGGCATCTGTGCCTCAAGCTTCATTTCTTCCAATTAGCTGTAAATGTTCAAGTCCTCAAGGTCAAGAGCATTTGTGTGATGGAACAAAGGCTACTGGGCTCCCCCTTCATCTAATACTTTAATGTTTTATTTTGCATTATGTGCCAGTCTTCAGGGTATTAAAATTATACATCAGCTCCCTACAATATCACAAATAATTTCTCTTTAAGGGACAGAAAAATAGAATAGAAAAAGAGAAGGAAATAGATCCAAGTGCTTACAGACCTATAACCAAGGCATGGTTGTTACTGAGCAGTTGTGTGACTTCAGGAAAGCCAGGCAACTTCTCTGAGCTGTTCTGTTCCATAGTCAGTATGCTACCGATGCCACAGGTGAGGATTCAAGATTATAAACTCTAAATACCGTCTTAGCTCATAATAAACATGCAGCAAATAACAATTAGCCATATTTTAATAGATTAGACAACACAAGGAAAAAGAAGTGGTAGCACATCCAGCCTGTCTGTATTTTGTTCTTAGCTTTAAATACTTCACAGTTAATATCTTTAAAAATGAAAATGTCATGGTCATGCTGGGAGTCCAATGAACTCGAAGATTTATTGATTCTATACTTTTAATTTTCTTATTATTTTAAAGCAAATATTGTTTTCTTAGAAATCAGTAGAAAACAGACATGCATAAGAATATATTAGGCAGGCAGTTAGAAGCAGGAAGATCAGGAGTGAAGTTCATCCTAGACTACATAGCAAGTTCCAGGTTAGTCTTCTGAGACCCTGAATCAAAAAAAATAAAATAAAATAGACAAACAGAATTAGGGTTAAAAGCTTTTTTTGCAGCAATTTCAGGTAGAATGCCAGATTCGGGGCAACATTGATGCTTTGTTTATTCACTGTGTGACCATAAAGTCTATAATAATTTATTCTGCTCTGGTTTCCTCATTTTATCCCTTTCAGTATCACCTAAAAATGATACAAATGAGCCTTTCAGTTTCTGACACATGAGGAAGTCCTTGGAACCAAGGCATCACTTGGCACTAGGATGCATTATAAAACGGTCATGTCTTCCTGGTTGTAAACACATTTTTCAAGCAACTCCAAGCCTTGTTAGATTCGAACTCTTTCCTCCCTGCTACTTTTAGCACTTTCTAACATGTTCTGAGGGTGGAGGTGTGTACTTAACACACACCGGTCACTCTGAGCAATGACCCTGTGATCTCTGAGGCTGAAGAGGTGCTGGCTCATTCTTGTAGCTACAGGGCTAATAAATGGCCCAAGAAGGTGTATCCCTGGCAACCTTTTCTGTTCTCTAACATGGCATCATGGGAGAGAACATCACCATTCAAAGACCTGTGTCCCACTCCCTCCGCAAATCACGTGTTTAAGAATCATAGCTAGGCCAAATGATTATCCTCTGTTATTAAACAGGTGCGAAAGTGCCTTTCAGGGCAGTATCCTTGGTCTCCACAAAGTAAGAGGGCACAGACAATCACAATCAAAAAGACCCAGTATGGACAGGCGACACTCATAAGCTCCGGATTCTACTCGAACTGCACAGTGGAGCGTGCTTCCGCCCTCTTCTGCAGTCGTTGCTATGCACACTATCTGAAGAATAATAGATCCATCCTGGCTGTATATTCTCTTGACAGCCAGCCAATCATTTCAGCAAAAATCATGCCCCACCTGCCCAGCTGTCCACATATCTCTTCCCTTCCACAATGAGGTAATGAAGACTGGGAGAGAAAGCCTCTGGTCCTTAAGTGTTTGCACAGGGTGCCTGAGTGCAGTGAGGTAGTGAGATAAGGGATATTTCAGACTTTCTTTTGCTTTTGTGAATAGCACATGATTGATTTCAGAAAAAGAAATTTATTTCCCTGCAGACATATTTTTATCATTTGCTTGAATTCCTTGATGCCTTACTCACCATGTGTATAGTAGAGCCAGGTCTCCTTCAGAGGGGGGTGGGAGAGAAAATGGATAATACTTGAAGCCTGAGAAAAATGTATATAAAGGTACTGCCAGATAAAATGTTCTGTGACCTATAAGCTTTGGAACAGGTCAGAGGGATTATGCGAAGGCTGACATTTAGAAATGATGAGATCCTCCGTTGGCTGCTGCGTTTGCATGTAGCACACCAAAATACCTTCCAGAACTTCCCTTCTGGGGGAGCCTCCTATGACACCCCTATTGAATAGCAGGTACTTTAACCCCTAGGGTGAAAGCCAGACTTAGGAGGTCACCCTGTGGTGACTTTTACAGGGTGAGATGACTTTATTTAAAGGGACATATTCGATTTAGTTAAATTCTCAAATTTATGTACTCTTTACTAAGAAGGCATAGGTGAGAGCAATAAAAATGGAAATGACTTCAGAAAGAATGATGATGGGTAGGAAAGGACATGGTAATGATCTGGTTTGGAGAAGTGTGTAGAAGCACAGGGATTTGAAATCCAAGGATTTGGACACTTTTTTTTTCTCGTATTTACTTGGTGTTTAACATGTAAGCAAGTCTCAAAGTGTTTGGGTAGAATGGGGTCATTTTTCGCTGTTTGGCAATCATTTCAGGATTGCTTTTTCCCATTATGAGGTTAGTAATTAGGAAACACATCGACTGGGAGACACGCACCTTGTGAACAGGGAAGTAAGGTAAGGTACTTTTCATGCAAGTGTCTGTCTTGGTAATTTGAACACGTGAGAGCCATTCTGACATGGAACAGTTAATTCACCCACCAGGGCTGCCTTGTGAAGGTGTTATTGCATTTATGTGTGAATACCAGGCAGTCTGATATTTGGGGAATGTATTTCACAGCAAATGCTCCAGAGAGACAGACCTGTCTCTGGAATGGCTACAAGCTGCTTCATTTCCCCAGCTGGCTCCTTTCTCAGCATTCCTCTGCTTCTTCTGTCCTGCCCACAGAAAGACATTGGGGACTGACCTATGGTTTATCCCAATACTTTCAGACTCCAGCAGGAAGGGGTCTCTGGCGTGGCTTCAGGGGCTCATCTATATGAGGGTGGACTGAGTAAACCCAGAGACTGCAACTTCAGCAGGTCAATGGGAAAATGGAGGTCAGCTGTTGATAAAGGTGAACAGCATATTATTTATAGTACATGTTTATGAAGCTAGGATGTGATTAGCGAATATTTAAGAGTAGAATCTATATGTCCAGCATGTTGTATAAGTTGATGCAGATTGTAATTCCAAAGAAATTACTTTCCAGTTTTTGATTTTACCTGAATTCATGCCCTGTTTCCCAATTCTTTCTTTATCATTACAGCTCCATTCTTTACCTCTCTACTTGCTTACCATTCTTATTGTTATTGCTATCTCTCTCAGATTGCTATGCTTTCTCAGGCTCCAGGCAGCCCACTTTCTTTTCTTTTCTTTTCTTTCTTTTTTTTTTCCATCTCTGATAGCATTTCTTTGATCTCTCTGTGATTCTATCTACCACATGTACTGGTTTAATCCACAGCCCACCCCCACTGTAATGAATCCTAACGTTACGGATGTTGTTTTCTGTGAGTTTGTTAGTTTTACCTATCAACCATAGTCTCTGAGAGAGGCCCTGGCTGTCTATGGTAGAGGAAGTTACATAATTGAACTTTTACATTGTATGCTGGTTTCTCTGCAATCATCAAAACACCAGTACACAACCTAAGGACTAATTTTCCAGACCAGTCTCCATTGACTTGGTATTCTTATTTACATGGACATGTATCACACAGTACAATGTTAGTCAATGATAAACACACATATATTACATATGTCCATGCTTTCATGACATGACATGTCTCATCTGACATGTCAAAGTCCCATCACTTACCGACAGTGTAGCCACTGTAACATAACTATGCGATGCCTTACTCACAGACATATGAGAACACTAGTGTACACACAGGCGGACTGTCCCTGTGAAAACATAGTGCATGCAGCAAAGTTCTTAACAGTTAGTGTTAATTGTCAGCTTGGCAGAATCAAGGACCGTCTGGGAGACCGAAGTCTGAGCATGCCTGTAAGATTTTACTTTGTTGCATCAGTTGAGGCTGGAAATACATGCCTGCTGTGGGTGTCATCATTCCGTGGCTGTGATCCTGGAGTGTGTAAGAAAAGAAAGGGAGCTGAGGGACAGCATGCTTTTAGTCACTTAAATAAAGTATTTATAAAAAAAAAAAAAAAAAAAATTTCTTTTGTCTGAGTGTTTTTTTTTTTTTTAAATCCCAGCAACAGAAAAGTGACTGAGGATTAGTTGCAGCACAGGAAATTCATTTATTGCTGCTTTGTGTATCTACTTCACATTTAAAACCATTACTTTTTTTTTTAAATACTTTATTTTTTTTTCAAGTTACATCTCAGTAACAAACCCCTCCCTATTCCCCCTTCCTAACCCGCCCTTCCACCCCCTTCCCTCCAGAGGTTTCCCCTTTCAGTCCAACAGCTGGTTCCTTCTCTTATAACAGTATTATACAAAACAATAGATATAAATATGCCACATTTATGAGAGTAAATTGGCCCAGTATACCTTCCCTATGTTCAGTTTATACCTATTTGGCCCCTGAAAACCATTACTTTTATTTACTTCTTTTGAGTCAAGTCTCATTCTAGCACAGGATGACCTGGAACTTAATTTGTAGCCTGCCCAGGCTGACTTCAAATTCACAACAATCCTTCTATGTTAGTTTGGGACTATAGCATGAGCCAGTACTGGCATTATAATATATACCACTGTGTTCATGTATAATAAGCCTTTTCTGCTTTTGTTATTAATAAATTTCTTTTTGGTACAGGTTTATATTATCACAGGCTAGCCTGAAACTCAGTGAGTAGCCGGAGATGGCCTTGAACTCCTGATTTTACTTCTAAATCCAAAGTGCTGAGACATGGGCTTGTATCATCACTCATGGTATATACAGTGCTGGGGACTGAATTCACAGATTTCTGCATGCTAAGTGAGCGCTCTACCAACTTAACTACATCCCTAGTTCACCATTACTGTGAAGTATATTCTATCTACAGTGTGAAAGCTGTGCTGTGTCTGCAGCAGCCTTCTCATGTTTACTATGTTTCTACATTGCATCATTTCCTTTTTGTGCTTTATTAAACTTATATACTGTTTTGTTTATTATGGCATGAGGTACAGTAGACTATATTGAAGATGCTCCTATGTACACATCCATTATATAGCCTCAGGCTCCACCACTTAGGTTTCTACTAAGTGCACTCTGATGTTTGGACAATGACAGCATTGCCTAGGAGTGTTTCTCAGACTGTATCCTGTGATCAAATGACACTTTTGCACTGTGATTTCTTCTGCTGACATCTTCCCCTCCGTGTCGTGCATAGGTCAGTTTGAAGGTATCAAGCATGGGTACCGGCAACTTTCTAGTTTCAGTTCCCAGAGTGTTTGCCAGAGAGAAACAGGCTATTGCCAAGTGTGTGTGCTGTTGCACTCATCTTTTTGCAGCCCTCTCATTGCATGCTTTGCAGCACACGCAGCTGCTTTGGATGAATCTAAGCATCTGAGGAATAACCTTTTGACCAATGCTTGCAAGTGTGTTTTATAACTCTGAGTCTGGTATGCAGTTGGTTACAGTAGATGTGCCTCTGTGTGTCTGTCTGTGTGTACTTGTGAGGCTATATGCTCACCCATGAAGGTGTGGATAGAGAGAAGACATCAAGAATCTTTTCATCTTTTGTTCCTCAACTTTGTTTTAAAAATAGGTTCCCTCCCTCACTGAATCTAGAGCTCATCGTTCAGGTTAGACTGTCTGGTCAGGGACCCACTTGTCTTCAGACCTGCCCTGAGAACTAGGGCTTCAGAGCGGTACCTCTTCATTCTGCGTTTCAGTAGGTGCTGCGGATCCCGACCCAAGTCCTCTTGTCTTCACAAGGAGCACTTTATTCATTGAATCATTTTCTCAGATACCCGTACCCGCTCTTTAATTCTGAGTCAGGTCTCAAACTTGCTGACCTCAAATTTGCCATGTAGCTGAGAATGACTGAATTTCTGATCCTCCTGACTTGACTTATGGAGTATCATGATTACAAACATGGACTACCATACCTAGTTTTTGCAGTGCTGAAGATTAAACCCATGGTTGTGTAATGCTATAGGCATTCTACCAGCTGAGTTACATTATCAGGCTTTTTAAAACATTTTTATTGATTCTTTGTGAGTTTCACATCATGTAACCTTGTCCCTCTGTCCTGTCCCCTCATATCTGTCCTTTGGCCTTGCAAACTCTTTCCCAAAATAAAACAAACAAAATAATAGCAATAACAAAAACAAAGCATAATGTGATTTTTATGAGTGTTAGGCATAAAACAGCTTCGGCCACCAAGCCAGGCATCAAGATAGGATGAACTGTCATCTGCTCTGTCCCTGACTGATAAAATAACAACACACCAACAAGGTGTCTCTTTGTCCATTGCCAGGGAGACACATTCTCAGCTTTCATACTTGTTTTGTTTTTATTTATGAAAATTTGCTTCATTACTTTAACCTGTTTTGTTAGAATCCAGTTTCTCTTTTCCTGTTTAATTTTGTACCTTCAAACTTCAAAGCTAAAGCCACAGAGTTTGAAGCACAAGTGAATCTTCCTCTGTTTCTGTCTCTGTCTTTCTGCCCTTCTGTCTCTGTGTATATGTGTGTGTGTGTGTGTGTGTGTGTATTTGTACATGACGTAGGATTCAGCATGGTCACTGGTATCAGGTAAGCACCAAAGTTACCTAAAGACATGCTTGAGCTTTCCTACACAAACATCTATCAAAAGAGAACAGTCTTTATTCTCTAAAGTCTTGCACCCTTTAGATGTCAATAACAAAAAGCAGTGTTACATTATCTTCCAAGTCACACAAAAATCCCCCTGCAGTTCTGTTCTCTTTTTTTTTTTTTCTAGATTAAAGGATGTCATTCCCTTAGAGCCTCCTCGTCTAGCTGTGTGATCCTGTTCCTCATCCATTTTGGAGCCCCTTCTGCCATCCCCTACTCTACGATATGTACGACATCACTGCCTGAGGTTGTGTGTAGCAAGAATGTCATTTTTCAGATCAGCTCTCTCTTCTCAAAGCATATCACAGAAAGCAATAACTAGCTCAGCAAAATTGATAATAGGAAGCTTTGTTGGGATGTGAGCTTCAATTGAGATTTTCCGATATGATCAGTGATTTTGTTAATAACTCCAGCCTTCTTTCTTTCTAGCTCTAACATGTTTAATACACCTTCCCATTAGATTTAACTTACATCTTTTGTGTAAAGAGCTCTGATTGGCTGACCTTGCTCACACTTTTACCAATTACTCTAAGTAAGTATCTAGCTAGAATTGAATTAAATGAGTCTCCCCTTGGGCAGAGCTTGTTATCCAAAGAAGGGGAGCGAATGTAAGGGGTAACGTGGAGAACTAGTTATATCTTTGGTACAATAGTGAAAGCTATATTTTTCATCTTTTAGAACAAGGTCACAGTGGCATTGTTCATCTTCATAGTGTTGTGTTAGAGAGCTATGTCACACAGTAAATCTTAGCTGCCCTGGAGTTACCACTTGCTAACTGGTTATCTGATTATTTTGTATGTTTTACTGGCTAGGTTTGCTTTGAGTCACTATTGAATTACATCCTATTTTGTCAAATGGATTTTGTTCAATCCACCACACACTCTTCTAAAGAACTGAAAAGAAAAGAGCAAATCCCCCAAAGTTCCTCTGGGATAAGAATTGAATGTTCGTGTAACATTCTGAATCTGTGTATTTGTGCTAAATCCATTCTTTCAGCCATCACATGATTGTCTAAACTGAAGAAACCTGCCTGCCATTTTTCACAAGGACATTTGTGGGCAGAGAACTCAGTTAACACTCTGTTCGCTTATCACATCACTTGATTTACTGAGGGTAGAGGGAGTAAGGTAGGAGGTTTGACAGGCAGTGATAGTTCAGCCAGTATGACTCAAATACCATTGAAGGAAGATAGACCTGTTAGCCAAATAGACTTTCTAAATACCACTGCAAAGCAGGAATAAAGCATGCAGACAGGAATGAGGCTCCTGTCCAAGCATTACAGAACCTTTATCACACTTCAGCAAACTCAAAACACTCACACACACTTGTATATATCCTTCCCTTTATAGCTGGTAACCAGAGAGCTGATGGTGTAAGTTTAGCATCGCACCAACTCACGTGCTGACAACTTATCTTTATAGGGTAACATAGAGAAATCCAACAGAGGAAAACTAAAGGCAAAGACAAAGTCATAAGGGAGGTGGGGACACATGATTTACTCCTTGCTATTGGTACATATCAGCTTTTAGAACTAACTGTAAGCTTTACTGATGAATGAGAAATCAAAACAGGGTTAGATGTGAGGCTAAAAAAGCACATTAAGAGCTATGTGTAATTGGTGTGTGTGTATGCAAAGAATATAGGCGAGAGTATGAAGTGACAATCATTTGAAAGAATAGTGAAAGCAGCATTTTCTGTAAAGTTGTCTTTTTCTGACTTTGTTCTCCTCCTCTTTCTTGTAAGGGAAGGAATTAGGCTACCTGAATAAGTCCCTAAAGCAACACTTCTAGGCTTTCTGTCAATGACACTACTAGAGTGAGTGAGAGTAAGATTTTTCTTGCCTACAAAAATAACCACCCGTTGTGTATTCACATGGCAGCTCAGAGTCATGGAAATAATACTGAACTTGAGATCAAAGATCTAGTCAAATCCTTGTTTGACTTTGCTGTTGGTCATAGAATCTTAAACATGGGGAACTTTAGATCCTTTAGCTTTAAAATTGGACTGTAAGAACTTTGTTGTTAGGATGACTGAGGGAGCGTGCAGAAATGTACAGGGGATCGCTTTTTAAACGCCAAATGCTTTGCAAACACGGGTGGATTTTGATGTTATTTATAGTCTTCCTTCCATTCTCACCCAGTTGGCTTTCTGATAAGAAGAACGTATCAATAATAACTCTAACTCAAAGTTCCAAGGCCTCTTACTTTTAGATGGATTGCTTTACATACATTGCATCTAAAATGTTTTAGAACCTCATAGGAGAACATTCTAGAATGTGAGAATGAATAAATCTCTTAGAAAGGGTAAAGCAAGGAAAGGTTTACTTCTATCACATTGGACAAAGTCTCACATTCCCCATACCAACCATGGCATATTCAGCATCATCTGCAGGTATTGATCACCTATTGAATGGCTTGTTGAGGGAATTTAAAACAGCTACGGGTGAGGGTAGACATTCTGCAGTGTGTCTAACCTCCAACCTCTCCACAGCAAATTACTACATACTGCAAAATTTCACTAGTGCTGAGGTTGAGAAACTGCTTAATGGATAGGACTTTCTTTACTGGATTTCCCAATAGGTCTGCTGTATGGCAGGCTTCTGGGAAGACGGGACTATAACCGCATCCCTATTGTATTCCCTAATTTCCCATCTTTTAATAAAATGATGTTCTAGATCAGGTGTTATAATTTGCATGAGTATTTCTAGCCATTATCATGCTCAGAATTTTGTTATTTACCTGTCAAGTTGCTATGACCAAAATAGCCAAGCAAGGCAACCCAATGGGTGAAGGAATTTATGTTGGCTCACAGTTGTAGGGGGTTCAGTCCGCAGTATCAGGCCTCCTTGGGTAATGGTGATGGGAGAATGGGATGGAGGAGAACTGTTGACCTCATTCATGGTGAACCCGGAAGCAAAGAAAGGGAACTCTTGCGCTTTGCTTTCTCCTGCCCCTTAGGCTCACAGCCCATGGGATGATGCCACCCACATTCGGGGTAGAAAGATCTCACCAATTAAGTTAATCTCCGGAAATCATCCTACATAAGCAAAAGTATGGTTCTAGTTTCAGTTAGGTTGAAAATAAAGATTAACCACTAAAAATCCACCTCTTGTCAATTTGACCTCCAAATTTGTCAAATATGTATTCTACCCCTAGCCCTTGAAAAGCGTTATGTCTATCTCATAATGTAAAACATGCTCAGTTCATCCCCATGAGTCTCCAAAGTCTCAAAGTCAACAGTTCCAATATTGTTCAAATGTCTAAATGTAGGGGCTGATAGGTTAATATAAGTTAGATTTAGTGAATAC